>JAQFYB010001872.1:0-28667 GCA_034694085.1 Pogonognathellus longicornis
AATAAAGTTACTAGGCTGTGAGTAGTTTTATGTATCGGTGTTTGTGTGCTATCTTTGTATTACAGAAAACTGTGCAGTTTTCCATCATGGAATTAAGTAGTGACATTTCTTGAAGGAAAAGGATAGCATATTATGTGTGTTGACACTTGATGGTGGTATGGCACAAATCTTTCCATCGTCAACATTACGTGCGACATTGCATCACTGCTATCAGAATATTATACATAGCTTGGTTGGTAGGTACTAGGTAGTAGATTAGTTAGGTACTGCATACTGTATAGGTACCTACCTACAGCATGTATTACACTTATACATTTTGGCGATGACTGGCAGTGGTACGCCAGGAAGGGTACTTTAGCAGATTAGAGTCACACATTTCTCTCATCGTATCGTATCGTATAGTAGTGTGGTTACTGGTAACACTGCTTGGGTAATAATACCCGAAGAATGTGTGAGTTACCGAAAGACACCCGGACAGATATACATACATGACGAATAGATGTTCATGGCATGCAGTACAAGACACGACAAGGCTGCCCGCATCAATAAACTATGGCTAAGTCAAGTCAAAAATTGAGTTGACATGGGCAAAGCTTATGTAAAAATACAAAAGCAAATATTTACTCTGCTCAGTCACATCGCATCATCTGATAGATAGGAAAATGAAGGCACACACAAACTCTAATATTACCTCCGTCTCACATTTTGCTTATGTAATATTTCTGTATACACTTCCATATTATCATTATTCCTTCAGCAATGCTCTGCTCTGTCTTTTCTTCACTGTTTACAGTATATAAAACATAAAAAATAGGAGGAAACCAAAATCCGAGATGAAGGAAATCCCAAGGAGAAGTTATATCGTAAGAAATACAATGCCAAGGTATATACATAGCATTTTATTATATATAAAGTATTATGACGATGACGGTTATTCGAAGCCAGTGCTCTTTACACTACCATACCACCCGGGTTAATGTATTGTAAGCTTGGGTTGCCCAGTATATTATGTAGGTATAGAAAATGTATGTGTATATACACCTAAGTATAGTTACTATATAGTGCTTTACGTACACACAGCGGTTTGGTTTGGTGAGTAAGTAAAATTTTGCATTTTTATGAGGAGGTGACATCAAGAAGAATCTATATACACTCTGGTCGTGATGTGATATGACCCAAGAAAGCCACAGTTGACTTGAATGCAGTCATATAGCACAGAAAACACACTGACGAAAGCTAACATCGACTTGAGCCAACAAACCAAAGGAAGTTTGGTCGGCAAGACTTTAGTAGTACATAGTAGAATTCGACTTAGACAGTGGCAGTGTGCGGTGGTGGAGTAGACACAGTTTTGTGTGTGGCAAATGCAAGCAGCTTAGTCAATTCGGGGAGCATACCAAGAAAGGAAAAGCAGCAGCGAAAGTTCAAGTGGGTATGAAGGAACACGGAACAAACGCAACGGTGGCTTATATTATTAGTTTACGTGACTTTTCTCGACTCCTATTTCAATGGCTTACTTTTGCCCGTGCTTTATACTCGAGATGAGTTAAGTTCTGTTGATATGAGTTGACTTGACTATGTTGATGTATGATAGATCAGAGACTGACTGTGGATGAAAAGAAAAAGCTGAGTAAAGAAGAGTAGCAGAGGCCAGGCAGAACAACCTTGTGTCTTGTCGTGTCCCTGTCCTCATATCAGAGCAGGCGGATTACACATTTTTTATTCCTTTCAGATATTTTAGTGTCGGGAACTCAGCCGACAAGTAAAAAGTCTTTTTGCTAACATGGGTGCATGTTATGAGTGTAAGTATTTGATACTTTCATTTCTTCGAGTACTCGAATGATCTTTGCTGATGTGATAGCAATGTGACTCTTCTGAGTGAGAAGTTTTTGATGATGACTTGGTAGCGTAGAAACGAATGGCTCGGATATTATGTGAAATGTCTGAAAGAAGAGCAAGCAATTTGATGGTAACACTAAAATATATTATATTCTTTACTTTACAAATTTCATAGTGCTTCTATGTAGCTACCAAAAGTTTACCAAGTCTTGTCAAAGTCATAATGTGGCGAAAAAGAAGCTTTAGCACTACCAGTATGTATGTACGCATTATATGCCAACTAGTCTCGTACTGAGGTGCCTAGCACAATCTCAAAATTAAATGTATACACAGGAAACCAGTACCTAATAATACTAATAAGATATTTTCAAAAATGTTTTTTCACTACACTTAAACTATCTGTACATACACTTCATAGATTGAGCCGTTTTTGTTTCGTTAGCAAATTGAGACAGCATATCAGTATAGGTACCTAATAGTAATACATAGTAAAAAAGTATTCTGATATATTTATAGTATAGGACTTTAAAGATTTAAAAGTTACTGTACTTGGTTACTGTGCCTTTTTGGCTCTTTGGTAGATGAGTATTCTCAATTATTCAAATAATTTTAACTCGAGTGTCTGTGAAACGTGTACATTTTAATTGCTCTCAAGTTGTTACTTTGGTATTCAAATGAAAAAAGTCTTTATTCTTCATTTCATGCTCCATTTAGAAGAATTTTCCATTAGCGACATTCCTGATTGACTTATCTTAAAAGTTTTAAGCCTTCTCAATTTGAATCAATCTTCCACTCAGAAGCACCGAGGAAAAGAAAGTGTGAGAAGAAACTGGTAAAAGTAAAGCATTTTCGTCCACGCCACGTTTTAAGACGCTAAATAACACGGAGGAAGAGTTAAGTGCTTTGGAAAAGGGATTTGTCACTCGTCACAGTCGTCACTTTAAAAGTAGCCCAAAAGCTTACAATTGTACTTACACTCAGTCAGTCTAGAAAATAGACGTAGAATGCCTGCCTCTTTCTACCCTACAATAAAAAATTCTTGCGAAGAGGGAGAGATACTTAGCAAACTTAAACAGTGCAACATATCGCACCGTAGTATCACATAAAAGAAATCCAAGCCTTTCCTTGCAATTCTTCCACATTCTACTGACATCAGCATACATACATACTACATACCTACATACACACTCGTATAATAATAACATGATACACATTACATGTATACTACTCCTACCTATATCTTTCTATACAGAATACCATTTATAAGTAATAGTTACCTAAACTAGTTGAAGACATGTCTTTCTCCCTTTTCCCTTTTCCCTTTCTAACACACACAGGACTGTACACTGAATGTACAATGCATGTATACCTCTATAGGTAAAAGTCTAATAATATAACCTAATAAACAAACTGCACTTGCAAACTTTATATATTTGACTGTAATATACGATTGTGTATGTATTTCTTTCGTATTACATATATATGTACACACTGTGTACATATGTAGGTATACTCACATGTGATGTGCTGCAAAGTTTATGGCATTGCATACACAGTGCAATCCAGTTAGCATTCTGCTACAATACACACCAAAATGAAATGAAGAACAAGTCTGTTAAAGTTAAAGTATTATGAAACAGAATCCCAGAAAATGGGCCAGGCGTGCGTAAAGAAAGGAAAGATCAGATGAAACTGTTAAGAGAAAGAAGACTAGGACAAAGCCGGCTTATGTTCCGTCTTCTTCAGTTTCTCTACCAAATTTAAAAGATATATACACATGTATATACATGTGGCTCCTACACATTGTAGTGTAGCGTGCAGCGAGTTTATACTATAGTACATCATGACAAGACGGCTGAAGGTAGTGAAGTGTCTGTCTCCCGTAAGAACATCTATATAGAACTCTACTACTACTGTCATGCTGTAAACACGAAATATACGCATACAACTATTACTTTAATACTATTATAGACGCCTTCTCCTTCGAAATACACAAAAACACTACCTATGTACTGTAAAGGGGCTACTATGTATAGGTATGTATACATGCCACTAGTTACTGAATAGGTAAATTTTAAGACAAGGAATACGTGTGGGTTTCAACTCTCTGCTTGGTTTATATAACATGTACCTATCTATGTTAGCTACATGGTATATGATACGTACACGGAATTTCGATCTGTCTTGTTTCGTGGGTTAGCACGGGAGAGATACGTATCTGTATGTTTAATAGTAAGTGGAAGGAGTAACACCAGAAGAAAATAAACGAGGGGCGAGCTCTGCCAGAGAAATGTAAATTTTTCAATTGAATTAAAGTGGAGATGAGGATTAACAGAATGAGAATCTTGTGCTTGCCGTGCACTTTAGTATAACACTAACACACACAAGATAACATGCACAATATCATCGCTATAATACTATATTTCCTAGCCAGCCGTTTTATCTCAGGTGACAAGATGCTAGTATCCAGAAAATAACTCTCAACCATAGCATAATTTCACATATGATCTGTACAACAATATCATTTAACATTTTATGCTGGACTTGAGTCTGGACATTATGTGGCTGGACATTATAATAGTTATTATTGATATTATATATGGACATTATTTGAAATATTCAAGATTTAGTCGTATTTTTGTTATTTACAGTTTGATACACTTTTATTTAACTGATAATGGGCTTTCCATATTTTTACTAACTTCTTCAGATTTTTGAAAATTAATAGTCACCATTAGGTATATAAGAATTCCTTCCAACGCATTAGAAGACCCCTGAACTATTACTAAGAGATATTTAGAGACAGATTGACCAATCACAGTGTTCGGAAAAATGCAATCTAGGTAAATTAAAATAGATGAACATGAATAACATAGTAAAAATGCTGTTTTAAACGGGAAGAATACTTAGCTATTGAAAGCTCGTTAAAAGTTAAATAAAAGTTCATAAAATTGTTACTCACAATAATATTCACTATTATTCCATTCGATGTCCGGGGCATAAGAAATCTACCGTATTATAAACATTGTTAATAAGTGTGAGTGAATCTAACAACAATTTCATGCGTATGCTATGAATATGGCGAATGTGCAGAGGTTTTTAATTATTACGAGTGTTTGAACGCTTCGTTTGTAGATGACCATTTAAATTACGAATTAAAAATTACATCCACAGTAATATGACTGAACTTTATCTTTGAGTTATATTGGGTCTTTATGCATCATCTTCTCAACTATAAAGACTACAAGAGGAAAATTAAAGAAAGTAACGTATAGAATTTTCACTGCTCTTAATGCAACCCTAATATTAAAGACTGCACTTCAATGGTAAACATGGTCATGCATAAGTGACTAGAAAACACACAGCACTAAGCATATAGTGAATCATATATACTTAAGTATGTGTATTCTAATACTGCCCTTTATAGTTAAAGAGGTCTTGGCTGGGGATTTGAATTTTGTTAATAATAGCAGGAGAAAAAGAGTCAGAAAGTTAAGTGAAAGCTAAAGAAAGTCAAGTCAGTTGTAGAAATGAAGAAAAATAATAGGAATAATATGCAAGATAGTAGTAGAGATATTACATGTAGTTGCCCCCTACGTGTCTATGACTTATGCCTATATGTTCCACGGATCCTCGCTTTTGAATGTTAAATAATAGTGGAAATGAATGCGGGATGAGATAGAAGAGTCATTTTACCAACATTGCTATTACTAGTCCTATAACTATCACCATCATAGCGTCATATTCATAATAATAATAATAATCCTTGTAATGTGATAATAATAATAATCCAAGTTAGTATTACTACAGTCGTCTGAGAAGCAGGCGAGTCAACTTAAGAAATGCAATAGCATTACTATCTCTATAATATTGTGTATTTTTTATAAATATGTGTACATTTCTCCCTATACGTATTCGTATTCCACAATGACCCTAAGACACACACTACCTACTTTCTCTGTAATATTAAATATAATATACATACATAGGTAGTACATACATACGTCACGCTATATGATTATACAGCTACTACAGCATGCTGTTGTATGTAAGTTTGCATTTACAAACGGGATGACTTGTATGTTGAATATAGTAGGTCTAGAAAGTGGATATTGTAGTATGTAGTTAGAGTTAAAAAGAGCTGAATGGGAGATGAGAACACTTGAGTCGTCTTTACGTTGCCGTTACGTTGACTGTTGTGTGACTTTTTGGAGACTCTCGGGTTTTCTTAAGAACATCATTCCCTATTAAAAGGCTACGCTTCCGTGGGTAAGTGCGTTGCGTGTGTAAGTAGATAGAGAGAAAGAGGTCATCATCATCTTACGCTATACGTTATACATTACATTACAACGAGGAATCCTTATTTATTTCCATGAAACATATCTCTGAACATAAATGCGTGTACTGGGTTTCCTGTATTTACTTTTGATTCGCCTTGTTACTACATACTTACTATTACAATGCATTTACCTACTCGCATTACTTTCATACAACACTCAAACATCCCGGACATCCTGTTGTAAGACTGAACTTTCTTTTTGATTCTTAAATAAATTTTATCTACACACATCTATATATAGTAACATCTGCGATACAAACTTGTATATGTTTATTTACTTATTTTCTATTTTAAGTAATGTAGTATTTACTTACTAAACCGGTTGAGAATAGAATACATAGAGTCTACTACAATAATAGAGTATCTGCATTAGGGTAGTAGAAAGCAGTATCTTGCTTGTTCAGCAAATTCTCTTGCATTTACAATACCTACTACTAGTAAAAACAGACATACGTTCAGTATTTGCACTATGTGACTGGCAGTTGAGGATAAATAAAGTAAATCTAGGAGTTGTAGTATGTAGTAAGAGTAAGTATACAGACTGTGTGTTTGTGTATTTGCTACTAGTATTATTGCAACTACTACTGTAGTACTACTAGAAGTACAGGATTTCGCGATTTCACTTTTAGATTACTACCGCTGACAGCCTTCAGCTAGTTTCATTTTTCTCGACAGTAAAGGTTTTATGGCGTTTGAGGAAGCCTTATTTAATTAAAATGGAATATCGCATGCAGCTTTAATAGACTTGAGATATCAAAGTTGGAAAATTAATTTGTGAATGTATTAGTAGCAGTAGTGAACGGAGAAAAGAGAGAGAAGCGTTTGAGGCACCCATGTGAGTAGAAGAGTGCCGTAGAAATAAAATACCCTATTGGACTGTTGTATTAGTAAAAAGGCAATAAGAAAACTAGTAGTGAAGGCAATGTAAGACAATGTCCATGTACATACATAGTAGAGAATATACCTACAGTTTACATATACGAATACGACACAGAATATTATGAAAGAGAAAGCCGTCGTTGTCGTCGTCGTCTGACGGCTTCTATTGTATGTCATGTATGTAAGTAGTGAAGAAGCATTGTGTGTGTACAATACTTCCTATGTATGTATGTAGTACTACTATGTATGAACACAACACATACACACACATACACACACAGATAAAGAGTGAGAGAGAATAAGAGTAATACCTACATACATAGCAGATATACTGTAGTCGTATTTGTACGTAGACTATGGGTATTTCTTAATGTGATGTGGCCGTGGCTTGAAATGAGGCTTGACAAAGCGTGTGCTCGATTTAATTTGAGTGCATTTTTATGGGAGGTATACGAAAGGATAGGAAAAGGAGACTATGTCCCTTGAAATGTCTTATGTGCACGCACACGACACGAAGGTAATGCTCGTGCTTTTAACTTTTACGTTTCCTTTCGGACTTGAACGACTGCTTTTACGGCATCCTTGAATAAAACTCCTGACTTGACTATACTATCAAATAGCATCGCATATCGTACACAGTCACTAGAATAGCACCCGAGGAGACCAACACTAGGCTTCATTTCACTCCTACACACATACTGCTACTAACACTACAACTGTACATACCTTCATACTGTTCATACTACAGACTACATGCATACTATTCCTACTCATACCACTGTATACGTATATTTTTACTACATACAACTGCACAGCACTCTCAAAAGTATTTTCTATTATTTTCTCCATTACTACTGCTACTAGTTCCAGCAAACAGAAAGCTACTACTACTACACACTGTGTACATGTAGAATCTCACTCTTACTATTACTACAACTGTTGTTCTACTTCACCTATACAAGTACCTAGGTATGTTTGCAGGATGTAAGTAAAAGTATGGACTAGGAGTATGAGTATGTATGTGGATCTACATATATATACATAAGTACTAAGTGTGTCTACTACTTGTATACACATAGTGCTAGTAGACAGAACGTTATTAAAGAGTCTGTCAGTCTTTCTCTTCTTCTTCAAGCTACTTGACTGCTCATGTACCTAAGTAAAAGGACGGCTTGTCTCTTTCATGGTGGCTTGCTTTGCAATGCTTTTGGGTTTTTGAGCTTTCACTCTTTTTCCATTCTTTCTGCTTGTGTGTATGTCAAACACCAAATCAACTCTTTTCCTTCAACAATCGAAATTGCTCGGCAGCCCCTATTGTCCCATTGAGAAAACCCTTTGCTCAAATTTAAGAGTCCATAACCTCAGTCGGGCTCTTACATTTTTAAAACCAAAGCTGTTCTAGCAGGGATAAAAGCTCTGCAATGCCCACAGCATCCCCGTTTTTCCTTCGGTGCTAGAGCTATGTATGTAGTACTAGGAGTATTGCATTGGCTTATTGTTAGCTACCATTTCTCCAGGAGTATTATATGTGATAGTGTAGTAGTAGTAGAAGTAGTAGTACTAATGTAAGTATGACACGACACATACATACATCCAAGTAGTGAAATTCCGTTCCGTCAAGAAATACTTGAGATTTATACTCTTGCAGAAAGTAACTACAGCCATATCCCTGCTTTTATAGCGTAGCAACCTGAATTCGATTCTCCATTCACAATCAGTCCTACATCAAACATCGAAACCTTAAAAATATATTTAGTTTTAACTTTAACTTATATACCTTTCAATCCGATACTTCATTCAGTCGTAACAAGATTTCAGCATCACTTTTAAGTTTTCATTGATGTCAAATGTGGATCGAGTGGGAAATGTTATGTCGTGAAAACAAATGGTCTTTTATATATAAAATTCGTTAGACGGGAATTTAGATAGTAGGTGAGTAAATCGTATAATATACTGTGTACCTGTGAAATCTTTAGTTGAATGAAACTACGAGAAAAATCTGTTTTGACGTCATTAAGCATAGCAATTCATTTTGTCGGGCAGAATCTAATACGTTATTCAACCGAATTGGAGAAAGACGATACTTTTAAAAGCGGGAAACCATAGTTATGATTGGTAGTTTTAGCAATATTATATGAACTTATTTGTGTAGGAGCCCCGTTTGTAGAGAGAAATCGAATTTGGTATATAAAACCCGTCAAAATTCTGGTTGCTTTTAACATGAGAGTATGTAGTAGTAGACAAACAATCAATTTCTTTTACAGTACCAGAGTATTGCTCACAAAACAGAAAGTAGGTAGCTTTTACATCACATTACATTACGTATTCGTCACTCACACATAAAACAGAGAGTTTGAAACTTGATGTATGAATGCCGGCAAAAGAAATTCTTGGAATATTGTACAGGGACATACAGAGAGAGAGAGAGAGAGAAAGGGAAAGGGAGAAAAGAACTCATATCAAAGATTGGCCATAAACCAGAAATACATTGGTGATTTTTTCGACATACTCGAAAGCAATGGAAATTCTAGGAGAAAAAGCTTTGTGTTCTTTCTCAACTGTGTGCAGAATACGACGCAAAGCAGCTTTAGATTCAGAGAGTCATCATGAGCGATCTTTTTAAGTATAAGAAGATATGACCAAACCATGACATGCATCAATCGGGGAAGATAAACCGTTCGACGATTCATATGACATAAACTTGTTTAGGGATGACAGGAGCGTTTTAGTCTCCAAACTTGTTACTAGCACTACTGTGATGTTCTATGCAATATTTTCTCACTCATCCCTACAGATTTGTTTCGCATTTATGTACGTGATGGAACAGAACACTGACTACTCGAATTTTTGCCGAGTGTACTGTATTTTTTATTGTTTTTCTGCTTTGCTAAACTGCTCTGCTTATAAAACTCGTGCAAAAGCATGCAGACCAGTCCTCTCGTGGGATTAGAGACCTATCAAAGTAACAGATGTGTTTACTTAAAGAAAAATCTCGATTTCGATCTTATCTCTACCATCCATCTTTCTGTGTCTTATTTTATTCTCATTATCTTTCGTCATCCTCTTCTTGTAGTATTGCTACAAAATACAAATAACTACAATACAACCTAAGCCTTCCCAGTTTTAAAAATAATTTTTTCTTTAACTGCCTACACACAACAATGATTTTTACAGTATTTCATGTTTCGTTTGATTTCATATTATATTCCTACGTACCAGTAGTTCAACTAAATCAAAAACTATGTGAATTACGCTGTTAACTTTACTGTCTTTGTTCAATATGATAAACAAAATCGTTTGTTTTCTCTCCCTGCACTTACGTCATACATTGCAGTGCCTGGCTACTTTTATTGTTGCTTTGTATGTATGTAGGTTCAATAAACTGCTACTTTTGAGCATACTATATTAAAAAATTGTTATGATTACCCAAACAATATACCTATGTATAGGGTTTAGGGATTTATAAAATACTGTGTGTGTATAAAATATATTGTGTAAAGCACTCAATACATTATGACGAGCAAAATAAAAACTGTTGTACGTACTGGACTGGACTTGTCTAATACTCTATAGTATTGTAGGATTGAGAGAAAGATAAGAAAAAAAATGAAATCTCAGCTCCAGGCATTTACAATTTCTGTGAAATCAAATTCCCACAAGCTTCTCTTGGACATCTTTGCTGCTGCTGTGTGTAAGAATGATGTAGACGCTTAGAGAAGAGGGACGGAAATCCAAAGCTGATTTTAATACACAAGTTGCTTGGACTACAACATCTAAAGCACAAACCAAATCGTTACGTAGTAGGTACTCCGCTATTACCACATGCCACATATACATAATATGTACAAACACACAGATTTGAGGAGGAAAGCCGATCAAAAAATCCTTTGGCTAAAACTATACACACATTCTATACGTTCTCTCAAGAGTATTCCTCTTCCCCACTTTCTAAATACATTTCTCCACCACCACTCAGCCGTATATACATACACATACTCTACTATGTGTCTTTGTGTGGTGGTATGTGTTAGGTACATGAGAAAGAGAGTCATATCCTAATATCTAAGTATGTGTGTAGTAGTTTGATGCTTTTCTTGCATTGGGAGTCTCTGTGGACGATGGATAGTGCAATATTTCATGGAGGCCATGCAAGGAGACAATAATGCAATGCTGTAAAGGCATGAGTCGAGAAAAGGATGTCATCCGTCTTCTTTTTCCAAGGCAAGTGAACAAGGGCCATGTTGGCTGTAGAATGACGACGACACAGGACAAAGCCCATTTCATCCCTGATTTTGTCTCCTTCCAATCTCCTTCCGTTTCTGTTCTTCTTCGTACAACTACTAGCATTATGCTCCAAACACACACAGTGTAGCACTCCTTCTACTTTCTACATACATACAACACACAGAGTCTCTTGTCATTTTCTATTCCATATGTATGTACCAAAGCTCCTCAACCTTCCTACTACAAAGCACTCCACAGTCCGTTCCCTAGTTTACTACATATTTTATCACTTTGAATCATTTTGCTTTGCCGAGAACATTTTTTTCCTTTCCGTCTTAGCAGCGGCAGCAGCAGCAGCACATCATACACCAAACAATTCAACTCGTCCACACTTAATTCAAAAACGAACAAGAAAAACACAATGCCGTAGTAATTCTTGCATGTCATGTAATACACAGTAGGTATATAGTAAAACTACTGTACCTACTGCACAAGAAAATATATAAAGGAATTTGTGCCAAATAAATATTTCATGTTATACGAAAGTGGTACATACATCAGTATTGCTATAACAAATATAATCATTAACATCAGAACTATAAGGGAAATAAGAGAAGGAGGAATTCTATGTACTACCAATGGAAGATACTTGCTGATAGATTGTAGAATTTTCTCTATACAGTTGTGTAATGTTATATATGCGATAATAGTCACTAAAGTACATGCTACATTAGAAACAGGAGCAGGAGTAGTAAACGTAGCAGTAAATGATGTGAAGTCATACGACGTAACTAAAACAATGACTTTCAGCTTGAGCTGCGCAACAATAGATTTGATGTATGAAATTGTTGATTTGCTACAATGAATTTGACATGATATGTGCTAATCCTAGATAACTCGGCGCTCAATGTAATGTGCCTAATGTAATGTACTGTTGTAATGCTTGCCATGAAGCAATACAGCGTCTAATGCAAGGCAAGCCCATTTGTCAAAGAATATTGCACCAAGAACAGAAAGAGAGCTATAAAATCCATCAGGAAAGTTCAACGTTCAACAGAAGAGTCAAGCTCATAGAATTGAACAAGTTCCTTCCTTTTGCGATCAACTATGTACTACTCCTACACTTCTTCCATCCAATCCATTCATTCACTTTAGGACTTGCTGTATACTCGCTTAACTCCAGCTTCGATTCACTCGCCCTCTCTAATACCTACTTATGTAGGATTATAATGTAACTACTCCTACTTCTAACTAAGTTACCTACACACAATATAATAATATGCAAGTATCAACTACTGCTATTTATTGCATAATTTTACTTTTACCTACACACATACACGAACAACCAACACCTTCTTTTACACACTAAAATCATTGGAATGATATGTTATTAGTATTAATGTGTGTATTTTGTGTTCTATACAATCTATCATTGCTCAAAAGGCCTTTCACGCTACAATGTGCATTTATTTGCAATTGGGATAACAATGATCATTGGTATGTTACACATGACTACATTATCTACCCACTTTACATAAATACTATAATGGTTTTTGGGTGAAAGCCCTCAAGCAATACTACATGTATTGAATTTTGAATAGTACATACTAGTAAAATAAGTAACTTAAGGATAATTTTAGTATACATACACCAATAATGGCTGTATAGTTGTAACCAAGAAAATTAACTTATTAAATTGAATGAAATGAAAGAACCATTGTATTAAAAAAATTAGAATAATTGACTTATACTGTAGTCATAGGTAAGAATTCTTGATTGTACCTACAGAACTATAGTTATTAAATTATCCTTAATGAAAAACACGGTAAGAGGTGCTGGTAATAGTAATTCATAAATATCACAATAAAATATTTCTTTAATTGCTCACTATTTAGAGACGAAATAAATCGTAAGATGCCTACGAAGAAATTCACTGTATTATGAATGAACAATGGATCAACCATTGTTAGATCCGGAAGGATAGACATCATCATAATTGTCAAAACATCTCGCGTAGCTCAATACCAGTAATAGCCCCTAATATCAGAATGGTGAAAGATTATACCTACAATTAGCATTAGTCAGAGCAAAAGTACATATTAATTATATTAATTAACATATTAATCAACCATAAAAGAACTATAATATTAAAACAGAATTAATATTATGATGATTATAATAACGAATTATGATCCCAATAGGAATCATAATTTGTACAAAGTTCGTAAAACCAACACCGTTATCATTTAGTGATCTGTGTAAATCTATTTGTACAAGTAATAATGTTTTAAGTATATTTTAAAATTCAGCTTTAAAGTATTTTGAGTCAAAATGGTTAGCTATAGCATGATTGTCAAGATATATAGTTACTAGGATACATCCTAGTAACTATCTTGCATGATTGTATGGTATAATATGTAAAATATCACAATAAAATGATACTTCCACTCTCTATATGCATTAGTCATTTGTATAAGAATAAAAGTTATACATGGAGTAGTGCAGTAGTAGCTATTATAACTGTAACAGTTAGATTGTAACTAACTAGCCTATTAAAGGAGACATATAGTGAAATATATGGAGTTGTGAATGTTGATAAGTATATGAGAATCTTTTTCTACATACTACAATAGAATAGGATGGGAACCAAAGAATATTTATTGTCTTGTGAAAGATTGGCAATTGGATGTTTAATGTTCGGTGCTCGAGTTCATGCTCCATTCATCCATTCTTTCATTGAGCCGGGAGAGAGAGAAAGGGAAAGAAAGAAAGAGTGAGTCTGAAGCCCAATTCCTTTCACTTTTTCAATGATTTGATTCATTTCATTTGATTCACTTGGTTATAATCTATTTGAATTGACTCCAGCAGCTCTACTTCTATAAGTACTCCCTTCTTCTTCCCTTTTACTACTCAATTCTCTCGAGTTTGGAATTCCACCTTGACGATGAGACGATGATGGTATTTGTCCTCGATATGTGACTACCTAAGTACTCAACTGTACTTACCATGTGTTTGTAGTTGAGAGTTGAGGGAGGACTAAAGAGCAAAGGCGAATTGCTTCACTTGAAATCTTGTAACGCATTATGTCAGTCGAAATGGTCCAAAGAAGTGCTACTGTTACTAAAAGGATTAGCGTTATGAATTATGACGGAAGACCCAAGGAGGAGGGCTGCTAGGCTATTAAATTATATGAACATTTTATTTTGATCGCACCAACTCTGCCCATCTCCTTCTCAAAAGAGCAGAATTTCTACCAAATAGAAATAAAGTGATTCCCAAAAGTTCAACAAAAATTCGCTGAAGTTTAGTTCAAAGTGCATGTATTAGTATTAGTACCACCGAAACTACATTTTAACAAGTTAAAAAAGAAACCATCATTATCTGAACCGATATTGATAATCACGATATTATTTTGACTTGGATTTTAAACAAAAGGATTTTAAAGAGTTCAGATGGTAAAATAAATATACCTACCCGTTTGTAGTACCAGTAGTATAAATATTGTATCTATCAATTAATCATACCACCAAACCAAGTTATGCAATTCATTATTTTTTAGTGAGAAGGTCACCTTAAGTTTTTCAAATACATAATGTACGAAAATTCTAGAAGCCAGATTGTAGACAGACAAGTCGTCAGCGCTATTTTTTATTTTGCCTATAGTTATGCTATATCTGCACTTCTCATTTTATACGATTTAGTTTAGCAATAGTAGTATGTGGTAGGATATTATCAATATTTTAAATCATATTTGTAAGTGTGTGCAATAAGATAGTTTTAAAAACTTATAAAAGTTGAAAGCTTAACCCACGACTCGGTTGTTTAGAGAACGCATCATCAATTATAAGTGGAAACTGAAAACTTTTTACAGTTGAATGAAACATTCAAACTGAAAGAAAGTTGACTTTTTTTAGTGTGACCATTAGCTCACTTTTAAAAGTTAGGGAACTATACACACAGATACTCCTTCCACCTTTTCAATAAAAACAATCAAAGTTTGTAGCGACATTGCTGAAATGGAAGCAAAAAATATTGAATTACACTCACTGTGTGGTCTCAGTCCGTTTGACTCCCTTTTTCTACTTACCCCTCTAAGCCATACTCATATCACACAGCCAACTCCCAGTCTAGAAACAAGTTAGCCAATATACATGCTCTCATGGAAAAGTTTTTTTCAGTTTTTCTATGGTGTGTTTGTGTGCAGTTGAATGAAAAACTGTTCTGTCGGTATGTATATGGTATGTATATAAGCACAAGTGTGTTTTCTATATGTAAGTGTATAACAAGCAATACATACTACATAGAAAAATACATGTTATACATAGGCATAGTGTACTATAGACTGACAGCGTCTCTTTCTTTATATCTTCCTCCTCCTATGGTATCACTCTGTTCGGAAAGAGAAAACTTTGATAAAGCAATAAATTCACGACAAGTTTCTCCATTTCAGGTAAAAGCAAATGAAATAGTTGATGTAATGAAGCTGGAAAAGTATTTGTACACGAGTAGAAAGAGTTCAGCCTGCCAAAGCCATTCTTTCGATTTATTCAACAAGTTCCTGGACTTTAGTTCACTTAAGTTTCTCTTGCTTCATACATACTATGTATATATACATTCTGCGCATTATAATTTCTATTTTCTCCATGCATTCCGTATAAACACATATATATGTATATATAGCTGTGCAGTAGTATCTTTCATGTGTCTGGCAAACACATTAATTCGTAGGCTAGGGTAAAAAATACTTACAATATATCTGCATCAGATAGCACAACGTTTTAGTTGAACCGACATGCTTCGTTGACATATGTCGTTGGCTCTGTGTGCACAATAAAAACATAAAATATTTTTACATGACGAATTCTGCATAGTATCCAACTTTACGGTTGTACTTGCACATATTATGTACGTACATATTGGCCACATCACATGCATACCATACATGCATGTGCATGTAGGTATGTTATATTTACACTAGGACGAACCCTATCTTTACACAGTATCTGTGTACATATTACATACGGACAAAAGAGAAACGGAACATGTTCAAATACTTGACTTGACTGTATGCCGAAAATAGCTATACAATTCCACGATGAACAAAATATTTCATTGCGCTGAAAATTGACCATAAAATCCATATCAAGAGAAAACAGTGACCCAAAGTAATTTCCAACAGCTATAAAACTCCTTCACCATATTAGTTGTAACCGCAAAACGCATGTCGAATACATTCCCACTTTTATTGTCGCAACATGATGTGGTTATTTTTATGTTAGTTGAATGTCAGTAAAATCCTGTGCGTTTATATTCCGCTTTTTACTAAACACACATGTAATGTGCAAGCAAGCGAAACCACGGAATCGTATGTTAAACAAGCTGTAGGAGAAAGTAAACTCTCCAATTACTATTGCTGCAGATAAAGCAGGTAATTATCAAAGCAGATACGCAATAAATAACATAATACTCTTGCTGTATACTATTCAATTAAGATTACAAAATTCACATCACATTGTCATTCTATATAACTTCTATCCAATATACCTAAGCTACTTACGAATAATTTTGCTACACCTACTATGTGCTGGTGTCTCTGGCACAAAGTTGTGTAAATACATGAAAAATAAGTTGCTAGAAGTTGTTATAAATAGCGTCTGTAAAATATGGATGGACTGCAATGCAATGTTAGTAACATCCATTGCTCATCAAGTACGTTTTATTAATACAGATACTAATATCTGTAATTACATACATAAAGTTGTGATGAATATAATATTTTTGTGCAAGAAATCAGTATCTGGTAATAATAATATATTATATATGGACGAATTGAAGAAATTTCCTTAGGTGAGGAAGCTAATAAAATTAATTTGACCTTCACTCTTCCTAGTATCCTAGTAGAACAAAGTAGCCTTCCCATGATCAAGATTATTTCTTTTTACTTAACATGTTACACTACCTAACGAAATTTCTTCAATTTGTTCATATATTCAATATTATATATAATATTATTACCAGATTGGTACTAGCAACTTTTTTTCCCATGTATTTACACAACTTCGTGCCAAACAGCAGCACATAATAGGTGTAGCAATAGTTTATTCGTCAGAAACTTAGGTATATTTTATTGCATAGAACTTATCTAGAATGACAATGTGATGTGAATTTTGTAATCTTAATTGAATAGTATACAGCAAGAGTATTATGTTATTTATTGCGTATCTACTTCTACAGCTTGTTTATCGTACGATTCCGTTGTTTAGCTTACTTGCTCATTACATGTGTGTTTAGTAAAAAAAACGGAATATCGTACAGGATTTCACTGACATTCTACTAACATAGCTTTTATGTGTTAGACATGGTGTGTACCTACTATTGTAATTGCGAATTTAATTTTGAGAGATTTTTGTTTTGTTTGCAAAAGATTTCACATAGGTAGGTGACCTTTAGCTGCGTAGCTCACTGCACATGATATATTTTATTGCATTCCACTACTATATACTTCTTACAAGCTTTCCACACATGTGATGTGAATAGGCATATACCTGGAAATGCTCTTTAAAGTAAGGAGAAAGGAACTTATTGAATCCGAGAGAAAGAACTGTTCGGGCAAGTGAGCAGGGACAGTGACTCTAAAGAACAAGCCAAGTGGAGAAAGGAGCAAAGAAGGTATGCAAGCTTCAATGGTCTAACTAAACTCAACTGTTATTTTCGGACTGCTGGCGATTTCTTTTTACGCCACCAAATCCTCTATTTACATTTCAAGACACATTTTTCGACTGCCATTTTATAAAATTGTCTCGTCGATAATAGACTTACAATATTACTATAGATGAAGGCTTAACGTAAACTGCATACAACATTAGTCTACGCAATTTTATATGCAATGCCCATGTTGTAATTATTATTTTTATTTTATATAATTTCAATTTTTATTTACAGCCACTACAAAAGGTACAAACTGAAGTATAATTCCACTTTTTATTTTGGGTAAGTTTCGTTAATAAAAGTAGTACAACATTTTCTGTAGGTTTTCGAAACGAAAGTACTCTACCTAAATAAATACCTTTTTTGGATTTGTCCATCCCTAAAACAGTAAACCAAGTATTGCACTAATTTATTAAGCACTACTACATATGGCAACCTTATTTACTCGGATAAATGCAGATACTTTCGAAATTTTGTTTTCCTGTTTCTGTATCCGTGGATCCATATGTCTCTATTATCCTTAGTGATAGAACAGTACTTATGCCATGAATAGAGATATACCTACATAGTGCTATAGAAAAGTGTTCGTATTTGTGAAATGGTATAATAAATAGCTACATTACAAGTGAAAAAAGGTAGGAAGTGAAGAGATGGATAGCTACACCTATCTTTGTAGCATTTCTTTGGAATCCTTCAACTTTATCTGACTCGCTTTTTGTCCAGATAAATGATTGGACTGGGAGATTGAAGTGGATTGGGTTGGGTTGCCTGCTCTGGATTGAAGGAAGCCATGCGAACACTTTCGTTTGTGTTCTCTTCATGTTTCGCTGTGTTGTGTGATGCAATGTTAGCTTCTTGGTATGTAGTTTAGTATATGTAGGAAAAGTGCCTATATACTAGAAATGCATGATTCAATTTGTATGGTCAGGATTCAATTTCACTCAAATGCAACATTACTTTCTCCTGTTTGTGCTTCACTACTATTTGCTCAGTGAGTAAAACATGACTAAGGATTTGCGTATGCATCCGTATGCCGTGTTGTGAAAAGTAAAAGTCCCAAGTTCAACATTCAACTTTTGATTCAAAATTGAACATTTGCATGGCTTCACCAGCTTTTTCAATAAAACTTGATATTTTTCTTCTTCGAGACTCAGCCACTTGCTTTACATTCGATTAATACAAAAACTTTTCCCAGATTTCTCTTTTCCACTAACTCAGAGTATAAATAGGATAAGAATTGGAAAATTTCGTGTAGACACATTATTTAATCGTGTTTGTGCTAGCAACTCTATTTTTACACGTATCTCTAGGTCGTGTGAACTTATAATACCATAATACAAATACACTCCAATCCAACGCTCTCCCACAGCTTAGGTAGTTTCTGTCTCATGCGAATTCCAGCACAAAGGTATGGCGTTCTAAACCTAAACTACACAAATATAATGTGCCTACTAAACTTAATGGGAAGTGTATACCTTTGAATTACTTTTGCACACAATATATCTATTTGTAATTCCTATATGTGATATATAATTGTATGTACCTAGATTATATGGTCTATGTAACTTTACATGTATAGAGTGCGTTATGCACACACTTTAGAAGTTATTTCCCCTTAGGCACTATCATTTATCCATACATGGATGAAAAAACAGTTCGGAAAACAAAAATGCTTAGTCTGACAAAATAAAAGTCTACCTAGATTTTTGGATACATTATGGTAGTTTGCATTGTCTTACGTAACAAAATAAATCCAAAGTCTATTGCCTAGCGGCTACTAAAAATAAGTGCATTCTATTTGTAAGTATCTTTCTAGTAAGTACGACTCTCGGAAAAGGAGCTCTGAACCTCAGGAGGGAAAGTGGCAAAGAAGCAACTGGGAAGGCAAAAGCAAACGGAACCCAAATCTTTTCTGAAAAACGACAAGAAATAGGAAAAGGAAAACATCAAAAAATTGCAATGTAAGCCAACTCGCTCGTGTCGACATCCACAGAGTTTTCCGGTTTTTGCCTCGGCTTTTGTACTTATGCTTGTGTATATGTATGTTTGTGTGTGTGTGTATGTGTTCTTACATTTGCCCCGCTTGTTTACTACACACACTACAACATAAGCATAAGCTAAGCATAGGCTTTTTATTCCCACTATGCCTCCTCATGCCAAAGTACACATTTTCTCTTTCTCTCCATTGTGTCTTTCACTAACTTGACTTTTTTTAGAAAAATCCTTTTATTTCCACTCTCTTTGAGTGAATGGGATAAAAATGAACTGTAAAGACTACTGTCTTGACAATGAGCTGTCTTCACGAAGCTTACTCATTTAAGAAAATATATCGTTATGGTTCTACACTTACAACTTTGTGGCTCTCTTACTACTACACTAACATTTGTACACTCTGTATTTGTACTACATTTTCTAACCAAACTGCACAATATACTTTTCCTAGCATTACTACTACTATCAATACTACTACTGGTACTGGCATTACCCAGACCCACTATTACTTACTTTACTCCTTACTCTCTCTCTGTCTCTCTCTCCCACTCACTCTGTGTATTATATTTACAAAGAGTAGACTAGACAGGCATTGAATTTCATTTCATTATCTATAAGTTGGTATCCGCATGATCAAAGGCAAAGGGGAAAGATCATCATCATCATCATCATCAACATCAACAGCAATAACCGTGCTTGCTGCTCTCACAGTGTTTCTCATCCATTTTCCTCTCTTCACAAGCTTTCGGGTAAACAGCAAACATTTGCCGTTTCAAATGATGATGATGAGAATGATGATGTGATGATGGTGATGGAACTCGCCTTGCTTTCGTGTCCATTGCGCTTTTACTTTTGACTTGTCTAAACTAGGTATTATACAAGTTTACGTCTGCCAACTTTATGGAATTTTCTCTTGTACTCTTCAACTCTCTGTCTCACTCCCTCAATCTCTATCTCCCACATGTTTATGATACTCTAGTAATAGTAGTATCTAATACTAGCCCAGAGTCCACATTATTCACTTCATTTGTGGTATTTGATAATCAAACCAAACCTTTGCTTGCCATTGCTATATTATAAACCCTGCTTGTATGCTGGATACTCCAGATATACATTACATATACAAATAGTAATATGTATATGTGATCTCTGCTCTCAATTCTCGTATTACTCTGTGTATTGGATCATTGCGGTGCATTATAAGGATTACTTTACTTTGTATATGTATATAGTACTGTATGTACTTTATGTTATTTCATTGTTTCACTAGGTACTATTACTGCTACCGTGAGTATATATAGTGTTACACTTACATTACAGCTAAAGCTATGATGGTATGTTCGGATATTTCTGTGATTGTGAGTGTTGTTCTTGTTCCATATCATCATCATCACACAGATCCACAATCGTCAAATCCTTTCAGGCTCAATGTCCTTATGTATAAATGCATATAAATAAATGTCAGTTCGTCTCATATTTATTCGTGTAAGTATAGGTAATAAAAGTACAGTGTATAAGGGTAGGTATAGGTATGTATGATGATGGGGTACGGCACGGCAAGGGAAAGGCAAAGCACCTATAAACATGTAGTGGCATAACCAACAGTATTCAAGAAACACGAATAAAACATAGCTACTTATGTTTTAAGAAGTGAGTTGTTTCATATGTATGTAATGTATAAGGCATGAACTTGGTTGTCCTAATGTAAGTAAATAATGAAATGGAATGTCGTGTAATTTTATAGTGTGCTTTAGTCTGAAATCGGTTTGTCATGGTGTGTGTCCTTCTTAGCTGGGACTGTTTCATCTGGAAATGACGCTGTATTTGCTTAACAACTCCTTAAATCATTCCTTCATAAAGAAAACATGAGCACTTTACCAAAATGCTTCGTAAGAATTCTTGAAACATGACATGGTTTTTACACTGCAACGAGTCAGTCTCCTTTGCAAGATTGTATCTCTCGCCAAACTACTACTAGGTATCTACACATTATTAAGACTTCTTGCTCAAATTGATTTCTTCAAGCAAAGTAAACGAAATTTAATGTTAATACGACACTTCAGTTTCATTTAGTTAGAGTGTACACATGTTTTCATATGGTAATGCGTACAATGTACCCTAGTCACTAACGAAATTGAAAAATTCTTCCTTTATAAAACCTACTTGTATATACCTACTAGTGTGCAATTCGCAAGATTTTCAACGACAAATTCGCGATGTTTGCAAAAACGGGGATAATTTAATTTATCAAATGCAAACACGGATTACTACTTGTGTGTATTTAATTTTCCTATGTTACTGCTTCGACTTACACAGCAGTTTTGAAAGCTGTGAATTTAATTCCAAGCAGGCCAAGCTATGACTCAGTTATAAATTAACTCGACACAGTGTACAAATCGCATTTAGAAGCAGGAAGCAAAGCAAAACATAACAAGTAAAATGTAATTTGTATATTTGTGGAAGCATGAAGTGAATTGCTAGTTTTAGGCCAAATATTATAGAATTTGAAACGATGTAGGGTAAATTGTTGTCTTATAAAGCAACCTACATAATGTAAAGTGCAAGTTGAAGTCTCTTACTCACTGCTACAAGTAATTTAGAACAGTTTTCACAAAACAACGCAAAAGAGACTACTTTAAGAACGTGAAGTTACTAAAAGTGGGAAATACGTGCTCAGCTGTTGACTCTATGCCAAATTCATGCAATCTTATTTCTCGTGGATTTTTTTATGCTGCAAAAAAGTGTTAAAAGAAGAAAATGACTGAAAATGAAGCGAATGTTGTTACTATATAGCTAATACTGGTATTAAGTATATAGGTATAAAGAAGCAGTAATAGAAATAGTTTTGAATGCGCAAATGGTGTCGCAGGTACAGTCGAGATTTAACAATGCATGGAAATAAGTGACGGGAAAACTAGAGACAGTCAAAGTTATTTATTTAAGTGGAAGTAGATGATGAAAATGTTCTTAAGGGATTCCCAGAATTTAAATAAAGTCTTGAGCCAACCAACTTAATGGAAAGGAGGCCGAGACAACTGTATGATTTCATCATTTTCTAATGTAGCATGGCAAACGGATGGATGAAGTTTTTTTAACTATGTAAACTTCAGTCTATTGTATTCTCTTCAATTCCTTTTCAGAACCCACACACAAATGTATTAAAAAACACAACACAATATTACTGTATAATTTAATGTTTAAATGTATCATATTATACCGTCAGAAATGATTTTGACTTTCCTTAAATTCATTGTAATTGTATGTTGTACAAATACAGATACTGGCGGAGAAAAAATTCTTCTACTGTAATTTCTTCAAAAGTATGGTTCACTTATTTTATTTTTCTATCTGTGCCTACGCATTACATAGTAACGATATTTTATTTTTCGTATGTACGTATTGTTAGTATAACCTTGAATTATAAAAATGGTACCAATAAGGCTTTTATTATTTTTTCTCTTTTCGATTAGAACATCTAAGTACTTATTTGGATTGAAGAACACAGTAAGAATATAGCCAAACATAACCCAGTAACTCAACTACAGTGTTTTTGGATCGTTTTGTATCTGCTAAATTGTGCTATAGGCATAGGTACAGATCTGTCTTGTGAATGAGATAAAGCTAGTATGAAATTGAGACGCGTATACATTGGAGTAATATCAGTGTATATGCGACACACAAAAGAGATGATATTATTATTTTGGTAAAAGCTAAAAAATTTAGAAAGATAAGTAAAGCAGAGTAGTGTAGTAAAGTACTTGAAGCCTGGAGCTAACCGGAGGACTCCATTTCACTGCATTGTGTTTGTCTAGTCTTCTGTGTGTTTGTCGTATCTCTTTTGTGAATGTTTCTTTTTCCAAAAGTACCTTTTCCTACATAATACAGGATGTATGTTCTATATCAGTATTAATGTGTACTTAGCTCAGCTACTCTTTAAAATGGTTATTTCCAAGCTGTGCTGTGTATATACTGTCGTTTTGTACATTGGATTTTGCAAAAGTGGTTTTCACTTTTCTCTTTGAGTCGGATGAAACCATATAGGATTCTGCTAGTAGTTCTGCTGTTATAATGTAATTCAATGCAATGCAGCAATGAGCGGGCGTGGATAACCGAGAAAAATCAGCTTTAGCAGCTTCCTTGCTCCATTCTATCCACATCCAAGTGACTGATTTATGGACTTGTGGCTCCTTTTTTGGGTGCAATTACTTGGTCGAAAGCCGTTCGGGATTGACAACTAACTTGACTCGCAGGAAGTTAAAGTGAGAATTTGTGCGACAGTTCTAGAAACTCCCCATAAAAATTTGTGGTCGCCAGCACGCCAAAAGAACTTACAGACGGGTATAAGTTCTATAGACAAAATGGAAAACGAACACAAAACCTCATTCTACACTAAACTACACTACAGATACTACAATACAATGCATCACATGAAGGGAAATAAACTTGTCCGCCAGTCCATCCAGTTTTCCATGCAACCAAACAAAAAGAAAAGGAATTACATGGTTAGATGTAGATGCTTTTAATGTAACTCTAATATGTTGTTGTAAGTAATCCATAGTTTCCTTTCACTGTGTCTATACAAAATACAATACAATTACTCCAAACGCGCGTCAACTCCACATATCACAATATAAGGACAGAAAAAAGACAAAAGTAAACTGAAATAACATTCTCCCACATACAACACTCATATACATTAAGTAAAGAATACGTACATGGTACACAAACCAAAAAAGAAAGTTTTTCTCCTGCTTTTCGCTTTCGGTAAATAACGAGACTGGCTAGGAGTAGATTTGAGTAGGCTAGTGAACTCCACAAGTATACAAAAGAAGAAAATACAATTGTGTGCAAATCTACTAAACCTATTTCATATTCTTGAATTCTTTATCGAACACCGATTTATTGATCGTATGACACATCCGATTATGTGTACAATTTTTAAAGTATTTCTATCTGCTAAAAATTTAAATAGTAAATCATTGTGAAACGCCATAATCTAGTATTGGAAAAATTTCCATTTTTTATATCAAATAGAATGGTAAAAATGTGTGACGCAACCCATGAACCAACATTGGCTCTATTACTGTGCTATGAATAGTCGGTCATTATCTGGGAATGCCCAAAAAGATTTAATAATTATGATTTTATCTATGCCTATAATATTACCACCATAATTACACAAACCAAGCACAAACAATTAACCTTATCACCTACAAATATAGATTCATTGGTATAAAAATTTAATAACCTTCCCGAGTGGAATTAGAATGTCCATTTTGAGTAAATCTAAACGCTAATTTTGCTAGCAAGTAACAAGGCAAAAATAGATACATCATAGGTACGATTGTGCTCAAACATTTATTATTAAATAAAGTTATGAAGAATACCCTTCACTACTTGTGGGTAATGACTAAATTGAATTAAAATATGTTCTGTTGTTTACGAGTTCCTACAAAAGCAAATTGCATTGAAAATTTAGGATTTACATTTTGCTACAAATACCTTCAGTTACATTACTATGTGAAGGATTTAGGTACCTATACATACGTAGAATTTTTATACTATATCTTGGTTAGTCTAACATACTAATTGCAATGCAAGTTTCCGATTTGTATATATTAAGTAGTATTGGTAGCTGTGGTGTGGGAAATGCAGTATATTATACCGATTTTATGATAATGTGTAACACATACAGACATACACAACGGTTCATACGACAATACTCTAAATGTTTGCTAAAATTCGGATATAGAATCGCATGTTTTGCAGGAGTTGATTTAGTACTGACATGTAACCAAAGCAAAACCAATAGCAAACAGCGATTGAAAAAATGCAAGAAGGTATACGTGACAGGATACGTCCATAATATGGCTGATAAAAAAAATCCTACAAGATGCATGGGTCTTTTGGAAAGGACAGGTATTAAGCAACGAAGCGTGCCTGTAGAAGAGATCTGGCGATAAGGTGCACATATAACACGAGGCTGAATAACTATAAAGGGAGAGGTCGAATGAGAATTTATGAAGTGAGGGCAGCTCTTGTAGAAGATGCTAAGCCGGGCCAAGTCAAGTCAAAGTCAACCGTGACAGAGGGAGAAGAATATACATTATGTATTTCCTACGACACGGAAAGAATCCCTGCTCTTTACTACTTACCATGGTGTTCAATTTTATCCACATTGATTTAATTTCGTGTATTTTCTGGAAGAAATGGGAAAAACGAATTTAACCACATCAATCTGATATTATATATCTAAGTACTCAGAGAGGTTCCATAGTTTAAAAGTTATAACTTAAAGTTCAGGTGCAGTTGTGAGCAACAATAACTTTCACAATCTAAAAGTTTTTGAATTGTGGTATCTGATTGTATAATATGATTTAATTTATGTAGAAAGAATTGGCTTAAAATATTTTAAAGTCGAATTCATGTTTAATATCTATAGGGAAGGAATATAAATCCAAGTCATGCTTTGGTGTAATTTCACGAAAAGTTCAACAATTTACATGGGCAAAAGGATTGGCATAGAAGAAATGCTAAATCTTTTTACTACAGTTTCAAAAGTGGATTTCAAACGTAACATTGAACACTGCAAATGCATGTTCCTGTAGGATACGATACAAGATGTATTACCCGTAGAGTACTCAAAGGACTGGTGTTATATACTTCTTATACTTTGACGGCATGTCCAATGTAAAGCACCTGGGTTGGTTTGGTTGTGTCGACTTAAAAGGTTGGGTTGTTGAATTTAATGCTCCATGGTGTGGTTTGGTTTGGTCGATTTGTTTTGCTTTGGTGTGAGGTTGTCATAAGGATTTACGAGGCTCAAGTGAAGTGGTGTCATTTCCACATCAAGAATAAAGACTTGCTTAATCGTGTGCTAATTTATGGTGTGAGGCTATTCATCACGTCTTCTGTCACCGTTACAACTCCTTCCTAAAGGCTTCCTATACTTCTTCCCATGTTTCGCTTTTTATAAAGATTCTTTTTACCATAAAATACCAACAAAATCGAAACACTTTCTACCATGCCTCGTATGTACATTTGTAATCGAATCGGCTGATACTTATTTAAGTAATACAAATACATAGGTGTTATCACATAATATACACCGCTGTGTTTTAGCTAAGATTTTTGTTATTTCAGTATTACTTATACAATGTAGATACAGAGTGATTAAAGATATTTATATCAATATGTGTAAAATAATGCAGCGTTGATAAGTAACTCGTACGGGTTTTGTCAGTTTGCTTGATATAATTGTTTTGTGTTATAATAACCTTTAACAATTACTTTTTTCCTAACTAGCCTGTTCTGTTTTCCATAAATGTATTTATACAAGGTATGCGTTGTAACTCCCCAGCTTTCTTTCCCGCAAAGTCGTAAATCTTGATCGTGTTGAGTTCAGATCAGTTCCGTTGAGTCGACTTTGACTGGGACAGTTTTCCTGCTCTTCTTCCGCTGTTTTAGCCTGTGATGTGCGTCCTGCTCAACTCTCCTTTTACATTCTCTCCTTCAAACACACTCACACAGGACTTTAAGTACATACTCTACATACATCTGAATTCTTTTCTCAGGGTGGAGATTGAGATTTGCCAAAAATTCTGTTCTTTGCTTGGATTTTCTCTCTACATTGCTCCTTTATAGGTAAATATCTATCTATAGTACAGTGAGATATACAACAGATACTAAACACAGCAAATATTTTGAAAGGCAAGCTACTGGCATCCTTTTCTCTTCCTGAATGCTGTACTCCGTCCGCGGCCAAGATTTATCGGTACTTGAGAATTTGCCTTGCCTCGCATAGTGCTAGTGAACTACACACTCCAGTTCCAGTCTGCTATTTAGCCAAATGCCAAACACCACGACGACCGAACCAAAGCAAATCTTTGGTTTAACTCTCCCATTGCTGCCCCTCTTAACACTTTATCTATATGTATTTATGTGCGTGTACTTCTTTTGCTACACAAATATTCAACGTATATGTGTGCGTATATGTACCATCACCACAGCAGGCTTCTGCCGGACTGAAAGAGTTTCCTTTTTCGGCTTCACTTCAGATGGGTTCGGTTGGATTTCCTTCCTGGGGTGGCCAGGCATGCAATGACGTGCTTCTATCATCAATTCAACCAAACATTTGCTGTCCCACAGCTTTTTTTGCATATTTCTATTGCATAATATACTTATATTATACCATTACACATGTACACTCAAAACTTTTCAATTGCAGGCTTTTTAAGCAGAGCAAATGTACTTCTATATATACCTACCTACTATATATATGTATGCAAAAGTTAATAATTGAATAATTTGTGACTTTGTGACCGCTTTATTCTTCCAAGTTCATTACGTAACAAATTAACATGGCAGATGTGTCTGATAGTTAATTTATAGCCAATAGACTTTTTCGTTAATTCATGAAATTAAATTTCAACGAAATTTTTCCCAGATTAACTGTTTATCGCTTCTTTATCCATATTCTGTAGAAATGCCTAATAGGTATGTTAATAATAATGTAGGAGTGTTGCTGTTATCAATAATGACAATAATGACTATGACGGTTCATTTATGTGTAAGATTTTTTACAACACATAGATATACATTAACAGTGATTTGATGTACCTTAGTCAATTTACTGGCACTGACATTGAAAAAAGTTGGAACACAAATGACAGAATGTAATTGCTCA
>JAQFYB010001873.1:0-28666 GCA_034694085.1 Pogonognathellus longicornis
TGTATCAATCACATATTAAAGTTTGGGGGATTTTCTGGTTCCATGAAATTTCAAGCCATTCCGTGCGCCCCTCTTTAGGTCAAAAGAAATGGAAATTGCAAAAAATTTCTCTTAGTGCTAAAAATTTAGTAAATTTTTCCCAAACTTGCGCAAATTTAGGTCAAAAGCAATTGAAGTTGCAAAAAACCGTGAGTAATTTTGAGATTTTTAGCATTTTACTGCAAAATAACCTCTTTTTTGATTTTGGGAGACACCTGATTTTATCTAGTGCAAACTTCAAAAAGGGGTTTACAGACCCCTAAGCTACTCTCTAAATACACCACTGCTCACTTGTTTTAGGTGATTTCATATTAGTCTTATATAAAAATCATATTAATTATTAGAGCTGATTGTGAGTTAGGTGTAGAATGTTTCAGTAGAGGTATTTTTAAAGGGTTGACATGAAAAATAGAAATATTTTACATACAAACAGTCAAAAGCTAGATGCTTATTGTTACTTTTTGTTTTGTAACATCGAGATTAAATGTTTAGTCCCAAAATGAGACAACCGTAATGAATTTCTAATAATACTGTCATTCGTCATGTCTTGCACTATGACACACTTGATCATTATTTACCTATATAATAGAAACCTAAAAGTCGTCATATTTTTTCAATTTTTGCAAATGTTTTTGAAAACATGACGTATATATTATGTGCCCATTATGAGTAGGGCAAAAATGAAAATAAAATACATAAAATTCGCGCGTAGCAGTGGTAGTGGCAGTGGCATGACAATGACAGCAGTGAGAACAATACTCTAACTTAACTTATTCTCTATCAGCAAAATATTCCATATATTATCCAGAAAAAATGTTACAATAATTAACATTAAGGACGTAAAAATGGTGATTTTGAGAGCGTTTTGAATTTTTGGTTTTAATTAAAGGGCTTATTTATTTATTTAGCTTGGTAGTTGTATTCTGTATTGTACTGTACATTGTGCATAGGGGCATGTGAGATGTGAGATGCAAGTTGCGAGACATATCAGGACTTGTAACGTTGTAATTGTAGTAATACCCAAGTAATACCTATGCTATGGAGTAGTATGGATGTTGCTATTGAATAAAGGTGAGGATAAAATAAAATATTCTAGCTGTGTGTATAAAATATTCATGGTAGATACAAATACAACTACAAGTTAAGCAAGCAAAGAAGCAAGGTAAAGTAAGGTGTTCGGTAAGTGTTCGGTAAAGTAAAGTACACAGGTAAAAAGCAAAGGTAAAGGCAAGGCAAAGCAAAGTTGTAAGTTTAGGTTGAAAAAGTTCCGTTTTAATTGACACAAACACACACGTACTGAACTGGCGTAGTTTTAGGCTTAAATATATCTTGTAGTTTGTAGTACAGTACGTTCCTCTTGCACAGAAATTTATTTCATACACACATAGACACATACACGATACACGCTTGATAATTTCCAAATACAAAGTGTAGAGTATGTACACTACAGCCTTAGAGAGAGTATCGACGGTGTTGAGGTTGAGAACATTGAGAAGAGTGTTGTAGAAGAAGGCGAAGGGTGTTACAGATTTGGATTGGAGTTGACGGTTGGTTGGTGGAGTCGAGTGGACTACATGGAAGAGGAGAGTGGGAAAGAAGTGGCAAGTGGCAGCAGGAGCGGCGGCAGAAGCCGTGGACAATCAACAAGTCTAAAGCTTGCGTTGAAAGATGCTTGGGTTTCTGTTATTTTAGCTGGAAGGCTTTTCTCCATCCAGCACACATGCGCAGTTGAGTGCGAGAGAGCGGAGCGTTTCAATGCCCCTAGTCAAGTCACTACAAACTACAAAGTACTCTACGGTGGACATCCTCTCTGGCTCTCGCTCTTCTGTGTCTGCAATTTCCATAAATCCTTCACCCTTGGCTGCCTGCTTGCTCTGCTACCGACCGATCCCATGAAAAATCTCTCCAATTGTCAACATTATTCCACATTGACATTTTTTCAAAAATAAATCAACTGTGGCCAAAGATTCGTTGAATGGCGTGGCTAAATTTGGGGGATTTCAGTGTGGGGGGAGTATTTTAAAAAGTGTGTTGAATGTATGAGTGATTGCGGGTTGTAACTTGACGCTGGTAGTGTCGGCAAATTGTCTAGCCAATCTTTAACGTAGCACAACAACAGAAAGAGGTTTGTGTATTGTCTGTGTATTTCTGAGTGTACAGCAAAGTGCATGTATTTGGCAGGAGAAGAAGAAAAGAAGAGTAGCAAAGTAGTAGCACTACTAGAGCAGTACTTTACCCAGTTGAGTGTGTTGTGTGTTGTATAATAATATTAATATATGAAAGAGGGATGCTAGGGTTTTTAGGTTTTACCAAAAAAAATCCCGGAGGATTTTCCGGTCGAAATTTATATCTGTGATGTTTTAAGTGACCCATGGTGGTAACAGATTTTGGGTCAGGTGTATTTCAATTATTCAAGCAAAAACTACACTGCCCGGCATCACTCTGAAATCCCCACGAATATCCGAAAGGTAAGTCACACAATTACATCTTTTCTCCTGTCTCAAAGATTATATTATCCGATATTATGGTCAATAGTCGTTATATATTCAATATTTTATAGCTGATAGCGTGTAGTTGATCGTTCTTGTGCAGTCAACAATCTTGTGTCTTGTATAATAAATTTAAATATGTAAAGTTGCTAGTTGTGTTGTTGTTTGAGAGACTAATCTAAACGACAAACAACTTTTTTATTAAATCAAAATGCAATAATAACGCTGAATAGAAAAACAATATTATTATGCTATGTATTCAGTATTAGGCAACAGTTTTTTTATAGTCTTCGCATTTGTTTTACTTGGAAGTGTTAAATATTTATTACGAATTTTTGCATTTTGTTTTTGTTTGTTTGGTGTGTACAGTACAGCACAATAGAAAAGGATTGTATTGAAACGTTAAGATCATTTTAGAGCAACACCGCGCCACGTAACACCAACATACCGCAATACTAAATACTACAAATAGGCACAGGCGCATAATATAATTTCATATTTATGATGGTTCATACTTTGATTTGATGCTTCTGATAGTGATTTGTGAATTTTGATTGTTCTTTTATTTAGTTAGCCCATGTAGCCAATTATTTTCTAGTATTGTACAAGTCCAACCGATGTCCACATTCCAACAAATAATAATAGTCAGACTCACCAGTTAGCTATTGTCAATTGAGTAATCCTTCAGTCAACATTCAACATTCAACTCTCTTGCGATTGTTCCATTTGTTATTATGTACCGTTGTTAGATTTTTTATCTGTTATTGATTACTTACAAATTGAATAGTACAAAATAACTGTATATTATATACAATTTTCAGTCTGGGTAATATCGATAACAGCCATGTAGCAACAAAACTCATTTTGAAAGGATTTAAGAAAAGTTTTTGTATTTGACACTACAGAAATATTAAGTGGGCCAGGCCTACTTAATACCCGTTGTAATTGGAACATACAATTATTATGTCACTCGACACTCGTATTAATTTTTGTGTTGCGGGAAATAGAATTTAATTTCTAATTATTACACTATACATTCAGCACTTTTGTGACAGGTGCAAACGGGAAATATTGAAGACCAGACTATCAACTATTTATTGTTTTGGTTTTGTGTTCCAAGTTTATTTTAATATTTTTGGTTTAGTCATCTAACATCTATATGCGGCTCCTCATCATATCACCATTTGTTCACTTGTGTAACGACATGTGAAATAGTTACAATGGCAATAAATTGATTGTTGTCAATTATTTGTTAGAATTAGCTTACCAGTCGTCTAGTGAATAATAGCCACTGACTGTGATGACTGAATGACGTAAACAGATTCTTCATTGCTGAATATTTGAAGTATGTAAAATTGTTATTCGCTATTTATATATTACCCTTATATTTTATGTCTCTATTCATCAAGATTTTTCCCCATTTTTGTTTTTATTTAACAATTTATTTAAAAGCTTAAAAATACTTTATTTTAATTTATTTAAAAGTTTCGTTGTTTCATCTTAGTTCGATATTTGTTAATTGTTGTTAAATATAACACAGTATGATAAAAAATATAACCAGACATAAAGTTATGTTATTTATATAAAAGTAAATGAATACCATTATCATAAATATTGGTTGTGCATTTTTCCTGTTTTCCTAAACACTTAGAGGCAAGACAAAATGTAGAGTATGGATATGTAAGTAAACTTCAAAACAAATTGTTCGCATTTATTGTTTACCAATTGTTACAAATGTTTCGCACTATTAATTATTCAATTTATCGGCATTCTGCACTTAGAAATGTAGAAGTATTCACCTTTTCCAAGACAAAATTACATCGAAATAATCGACAATTATTATCATTAAATGATGTCTCACACTTGCTTCTGTGAGCGTACACATGCATGTCACTTTAAATGTCCAAGATGCTGTTTTACATTTATAAACAGATGAATTGCTAAACAGAAATGTTTCAAAATCATGCTATTGGTATGAGTTTCGATGAGGGTTACAATTGTAGAATATTATCTCTTACCACATCTTATCAAATTGGCCACTGGTCTAACAAGCAGTGGGACACTCGTTAAATTTATTGCTGGCCCGACCTGAAAATATCGTTCATATTTATTCGGATGCTGTATGGCGTGATGCCCTTTCTAGTAATTAGAATGGATGAATTTTGGTAAGACAGTGTTAATGTTGGGCTACGTTTTTCCAGCTGAAATGTAGTCATGCAGTATACACAGTCAATGCATACTAGAAGTATCGTTGTGTCATATTTCATTTCATACTTGGGACAATTACGTGATGAAGTTATCTGAGACTAGTCTAACTATCCAACGTGCGGGGTCATACAGTCATACATCATACCTACTTGTGCCAAATGTTAATTTTATGGCTGCTTTAATGGTGTAATATTAATTTTATACGAATGACTATGTTGTTACAGTTTACGATTATTATGTGTAGGATTTTATGACCATTGCTTGCCCTTTGATCGGTGACAAAAATAAATAATAATCCGTGACTTGACACTTTATTTTGCTCTCCGTTTTCACTTGTTTATCTAAACTAGGTATATTATGTGCAAAAGTCCGAAGACTCGCCTTTGCCTACGACTACATCTGTTATATACAATATATGCATATTTTTTGTTTTAACATTACCTACCGGGTAAGCAAATTTAATGTTTCATGTTAGATAATAAGATATGACAATGACACACAAAAGTTATGTTTTGATATAATGTTTATCTGTTTTTCCCCATGTTTATCTAACGTGCTACGGCTCCTTTTAAATCGTTAACTAAATGTATTATGGACAGTATGCTGCAATTTGTCTGTAGCATGCATTAGTGTTTTTGTAAGGTGAATACATAGATTACCAATGCAGAAAACTAAATAAGCAATTGCCTGTGATCAGGTTTTGCGATTCGTAAACATGACAGTACGAAGGCAAACATATGGACCTTTTGTAGATAGCGACAGCTTTTCATCTTGAAGGAAACTATTGGAAGATGTATATATAAATACATCCAACATCAAAACATCATGCTTCAACATTTATCTTTTTAAAAAAGCAATCGGCTCATGTTTCCTATTTGTGTATTTCATGCATGAAGTATAACGAGAACACGACACGACATGACGACAGTGTCACCGTGTAATGTTACCATTAATTCCAAGAAACACAATGTCTGCTCTAATGATGTCTTCTTGTGATTCTTGAATGCGTAACACTTTCTTTTGTCAGTAACTGTTTTGTATAATATGGAACAAACAAAAATATCAAACTACATAATAATATTTTCTTTCCCCTAATGTATGTTGTTATTTATTGGTTTAAAGAGAATTGTTATAAATGGTGACATACACTAAAGTCAAATGTCAAGTCAATCTTAGCTGAGTACTTCATTGTATGTATCTGTCTTTTATCCAGAGAATAATAGTACAAATGGAAAAGTCCATAATACATTACTGAAAGAGTCAAATGTCGGTTTTTTTTGTCACCTTTGTTGATGGGGCAAGCAATGGTCAGAAAAAATGTAATAATAATATAATGTTCTCTCTGGTAGTTATATAAGGATGAATTGTCCATAATAAATTATAAGAACATTTTCAATCGTATAGTATTACACCATTAGAGCAGCCGTGAAATCAACAGAATTTAGTACGCAGAGGTATGACGTATGACCCTGCACGTTGAATAGAATAGTCTCAGATAACTTGAACACGTTGTTATTTTTGTGGAAATGATGAAGGTGTTCCAGGATAGGTTAATGATATGCCACACTCTCAAGGAGAAATGTGATAAGAGCTACATTTGCAGCACATGTTCATTGTCTAACATTATGTGCCAACGGTAAATTTGATGTCAGGTTAAGTCTGTTAGTCTCTCTGGTTGTTTCCTCCAGCAGACATCACCATCATTTTACTATTTTTATTGCAATGTTAAGAACCATACAAACCATTATTTAACTTTTGTTCACCTCCTATTCTACACTCACTGCTTCAAAAGCAGTGTAATTATTTCTAGTAAAATTTACACTAAACAGGTACATTTAATTGGGGGCTAAATTTTAATTTCAACCATGTACCTGTCTGTATAGTTTTAATCATAAATTTTTTCCCCTAATGTGAATAAAATTTATTTTATAGAGTACGACTATGCAAATGTGATTGTAGATTACATTTCTTTAAGAATATTTTGCATTGTAATTATATAGCGTTGCAATTTGTGTATTCTGAAGTACGCGTAAGTAGGAAATAAAGAATGACCTACCAATTAAAATAACCAATAATTAACTGTAACAAATTGGGGAAAATAAACCACATTAGAATGTTATTAAGTATTAAACCGTATTCATGTTTACGAGAGATTAGTAGTTGTGTTTTAGAATGTTGTGCTTGCGTGACTTGATACAAAGACAGAAGGAAGAATTAATATTGATTTATTATTGCAGCTCAAAGCTGGAGCCGCCAGAGACTGCACTCGGATCCTCTGGAACTACTAGCTTGTGGACCAAGTCGATCATCTCACCGAACACAACGGGAAGCGACCCCACAGGTGGGGGCACTAGGCCTTTCGCGGCCACCCCCAATAACCAAACTACTTCCCCATTCTCTGCTCCAGGAACTCCGAACGCTTATCAGGTACTTAACATGATCTAACAAATGACGTTTATTATTAATTAATTTTAATATATTACACTTAAAAAAGTTTGGGCAATGTAATAAAAAATTTAATAGTAATTAATGATTTCACAATGTTCTTTTTAAGTTAGTCTCCGGATGTTGTCAATGAAACCTCTACTTTCTCTGCTGGGTGAAAGTGCAGTCTGTATTTTGTTGCATGGTCATACCAAAGCTAAGACTAGCAGAATATTTTAGTGGCTTTTTTATAATTGAGTGTACAGTGAAAAAGTTCAACTGTATTTTATTTTTCCATTATTTTATATTGCAGTTGTGTTTTTTTAAAGTTATTATTTTATTATGTCTGTAAAAGGCAATGATAAAAATACTTGCTTTAATTATTGTTAGCTTTTACTTGTAAGCTGATTCTTAAATCCATTATGTAAATAGTATGACCGTATCGTAATGTTATATTCTAAAATTGACGTAAAAAAGAACATACTGAAGTCGATACTGATAATAAAATGGTATATAAAATAAAACTTTTCATTTTCTGGATCTGGATATTATGTTTTTTAAGAACATTAATAAATTTCTGGTTTATTTGTACTTTTAGGGTAGTGGAGGTGGGGGATACCCCACAAGTGGTAGTGTTCCTGCAGCTGGAAGTCCGTTTACCCCGCAGGGGGGTGCAGCATCAGGGGGAGGACCTTCAACACCGTGCCCTCCCCCACATTACGCGCATTCACCAGCGCCTTCTGGCTCCTCCACTCCTGTGGGATTTAATTCTCACGGTCCACCCCAAGGACCTCCTCCTGGTCCACCGTTTCCTCCATCAGGCCTTTATAACGGTCCTAATTCTCCATACTTTAATAACTTTCCACCGTCTGGCGGACCGCAGCCACGACCTCTCCAGCCACCACGTTCTAATCAGTCCTTTTCTCCGTATCCTTCACCTGGTCCATTCCCCTCGGTAGGACCCAACAATCCAAATTTCGGGCCTCCGCCGTTTCCCTCACATCAATTCCAACAGCAAGTTCCGCAAGGTAAGACTTTCATTAACAATATATTTGTTATTTTAAACACTTAAACTGTAACACGTTATTTCAGAATTATTGAAATTAAATTGCAATCATTGCAGGTCCTCATTTGCCTCCTGGTCCTCAAAACGCAGCTGGGATGCCTGGACTCATGCCTGATAGATTACCTGACCATGGGTACGTTTCTTTATTTAATTTTTCATTTCTTTAAAGTAAGAGTGAAAAAAGTTGTTTCTATTTGTAAAAAACATGCACGTCATTGTTTAGTTTTCTGCATTTTACATTATTATTTCTGTAAATATTTCTGTAGATTTTAATTCCTACTTGTCCTTCATAGTACTAGTCTCGTAAATCAGTGTTAACTGTCTCGACCAAATTTTCGAATTTCAGATTCATTTCAGAAATTAGTGTGTGGAGATATTCTCAATTTATCAATGTCTACTGTTATAATGTAGAACAACGTGAATGAACATGAATTCTCAGCTATGAATGAATTTTATGGTAAACAAAAAAGGAAAATTTTGCTTTCTGGGCTTCAGTATTTCTTGGTGCATTGTTTGTCCAAGTATTTAAAAATTGAGATCCAGAGAATATTTTATGTATTTTAAAATGTAAAAAGTTAAATAGGTAATCTGTAAGTAGACAATATTATTGCATCAGCATTTATAAGTAGAAGCGTTGAGCAACTTAAAAATGTAATAGCACCACTTTCATAGAAGGAAAATCAATAAGGACTCGCGTGTCGATTCTAATAAATAGGAATACAAAAATTATGGGTTAATAATGTACCTAGCGTAAAATGCCTCACCTTATTTTATTTACATTACACCATCGAAAAAGTTTTTTGTGACGGCAGCGACTATTCAGTAACCTAATTTCTAATCCTAATTTCATTTTTTTGGGCCAATTCTATACAATTTTAAGGCTAGCACAACTAGCCATAAACAGATTCGTATATACACCGCAGTCTATATTGTGTTAAAAATGAATTGTTGCAATGCAAAAAATTGATTACTATGTGTCTATCTATTTCTTAATAGTGGAGTTTTAGAACGTTTACCTTTTGTATTTTTACCGTTTATACAAGTATTACTGTCATTCAATCAATGACTTAGTTTTATGTCCCACCAATTCGGGGCAAGCCATCAATTATCTTTTTATGAAGCGTAATTTCACATTAAAATTACGAATTATCTTTAATCTTATCATTCAAATTGAATTTTTCAATGCGAGGGTATTAAGGCTTCCGTTTCATACAAATTGCGTGAAAGTTGTATACAATTCAGAAATGACTTTTTGACAAAACGTAGGATTTCAACAAAAAGTAAAGGTCTATTGACTAATTTACACTTATTTGTTTGATAAATATAAACAGTAGAAAATCAACATTTAACAATTTTTCGAATCACAAAGAACATTACTCTGGAAAATCAAAAATTTACAACTTTAAACCGAAAAGGTATCAGGAGATTGAAAGAAAGGAGAAAATTCTTGTCTTTTACAAACGTATAGGCATCGAAATATTTACAATAGCAAGATTATTTTCCGTATTAGTGAATTATCGGAGATGTAAGAGGGAGCGAGAAAGAAAAACAACAGAATAAGAAAATTAGCAATTTTTTGCTTTTTAAACTAAAAAGTTAAGACATTTTACAAATAATAATACATTAATAGAAGCTATTTTAACCCTGGACGTTCATGTTTTATGCAAAAGTTATGTAAAATTTTCCCAGACCCTTGTGCCCTGCAGCAGCCACATATTTCCCCATACGCTTCTTTCTACACCACTTATTTCATTACAAATTGGCAACAAAACAAATTGCATAGTCAAAACGTCATCATTTCACAAAATTAGTTGAAAAATATCCGTAGGCCAAAATAATTTTTAACAATTTCATAATAATAATAATAATAATAATAGTGTCAAAATTAGATTTAGGTACTTGTACTTGATTAATTTTTCAGTTATTTAAACAAGAATTTATTCTTGTTTAGTAGGTATTTATTTATTATTTAAACATGCAATGTTTAAATAATGTTCTACGGTATTTAGAATGGAAAAATGGACAAACAAACATTTTATTTCATGAGATGTTCTGTTTTGTAATAATACACAACCTATATCTTCTATGGCAGTCTCAGTCAGGTTAGATCGCTACACTTACGGTATCCACCACTACTGCAAGTATGGCTAGATTGCACACAACAACACATACTGACGTTGCATATGTATATAGTGCATACTAGTTCCAAAGTTTCCAACAGTAACTCTGATTCTGAGAGTACCGCATTCAATGTAACTAAAGGCTTGGGTTATGTAGAGGATTATTATAGAAGAAGCTATACAAGCTCTTGCTGCGAATGGTTATGCCTTTGCCTCGTTTATCCTAGGGGAGAATCAGTCCCCGAACCTTTCTCACTTTTTGTCCGTGTTTCTGGAGCTATTTTTTATGAGCATTATGTCCAGGGTCTCCCATGGCCCGACAAATAAGCACCCGGGAATCCTACGTACTCATTCTGGGCAAGTCAAGAAAATTTTCGATTTTTTCATTGAATTTCTTACACAATTTCTACTAAAAAAATGCAGTGCACCCTGAGTGGAGTTAACGTTGCTAGTAATACCGAACCACGTTCTTAGTTTCGGTACAGTCGCTGCACGGTACATATACACTGTAAGAGTATTATTACATGTAATAATATAACATGATCTAGAAAATGTAAACTGAACATGTTGTATCTACAGGTAATGTGGAAGAAGACATGGGTGAAAGTTCTGTGCTGGAACGTACAGTATGTTATATGGCTAGGTAGTTTTGCTTTCATAGCAGTATTGAATTCAAGTACGCAACACACTATGAATACTACTACTATTTGATATGTATGTAGTATGTGGGTATTAATGCAAACTATTTCACTTATTTTGAGAAAATTAATTTTTTGTAATTGTTCAATTTTCGACAAAATGGTTTTGGGTTGGGAAAGCCTGTTCAAAGTAGTGTCAATAGATCTAAAGGTTCGAATACACAGTATGATAGTGTGCTTTCAAATATATCTCTTTAATATTCTGAGACTCACGGATAACAAGGGTATTTGTAGTTTTTACCTTAAGAAGCTTCTTTGCTACCTTAAATCGTGCACGAGTATCATTTATGTAGTAAAAGGTTTTATACCTTCATAGCTCAGGCAGCATACACTTGGAAAACATACAATCGTGGTAGTTCTCTCACTAGTAGGCTGTGCATGAGTTATTCTTTAACATTCCTTTTCATGGTGCTCCAGACCTCGTAAGTGTTCGATGTAACTTTCTCTAAGATTGTATGGAGATATTATGGTATTTTAAAAGTGTGGCATATTTTTACTGTATTGACGATTTCATTTACGAGTTTATTCTTTGCATAATTTACAGACGACACAATTCTTTCTCCTACAATTGAAGCATGCCTTCTGTTATTTGTATTCCATTCGCATAAGGTTTAGCCGAAGTTTATAATACGTTATAAAATCAACGTGGCGTATTAAATGGACGATCTATTCACAATGCAAGCAAACTTCTTATTGACAATCATGTATTCATTTCAGAGCTTAATACAAAGATTGGAGTATACTCTTCTTAACAAAAGCAGAGTCTAAATACTACGGTACATTATAGGAAGATCATTCATAGTTACAATAATATTTCACTCGTCTTCAGTATATTTATCACTTTTCAAGAAAGAAAGTTTAAACCGGATATTATCGGTGCTGACTCTGTTGTCTTCGTTCGCATGTCACCTGAACTCCCTGTTGCTTCTGTAAAACGTCACACTTCCGAGCTCCACTGCCCTGCAGTTCCGTAATATATATTCTCTGCTCTACATGGCTCGTGTTTTAACACAAACTTGACATTTTCCCCACGGCCGAATTTACTTCAATAGTATACCTACAATATCGATAATTTGAATGACTTCTAATTCTTTTCATTAATGATAGAAAAATAACGAAGCTTTAATATTTGGGATAGTATTGGGATATTTGGGAACATAATACGGCATGGTAGCACACGATTTGACCACACAAGTGCATGTGTGGTCTACTTTTTATCAATGGTCAGGATCATCATGAGTCTTTGGTAAAGAAAGGTTAATTACCTAACGATAATAATTAATGACTAGACTACTGAATCTTTATACCTTTTTGTTTTTCCGCAAGTAGTGGTATGGTATTTGCTACTCGGGTGAGTACCGATTAAACTGTTGCCTAAAATTTTCACCAAACCCTACAAACTTGAAGATACGCGTCCTCATATTGCGTGGGAGGAGTCTGAGTACTCCCCTAAGTATTCTGCCTAGTATAACTGTTTTTGTATTTTTGTTATGTAGACTTGTGTAGTTTTGTGATGTGTGATAACTAAGTCACATTACGCATGCATTTCTTAAATTAAAAGTGACCAAGTATTAACCGAGTATCTCATGTAAAAAAATCACACTCGCCGAGTACTCGCAGCGAGTACATCCTCGGAGAGTCGAGTAATGGTGAGTAGGTACTCAGTGCATCCATTATTAGCGACACTGCATTAGTAGTATGGTTATCGTTACAGGCATAGACGAAATATTTTGAAAAATGATAGAAAATATATTATTTTATCAGAAACTAGTACTAAAGTATTTTTGGATTCCATATACAACTTTTATTTTGAATTCCATATACAACTTTTATTTTGAATTCCATATACAACTTTTATTTTGAATTCCATATACACTTTTATTTTGAATTCCATATACAAATTTTATTTTGAATTCCATATACCTAACACTTTTAACAAAATAGCCTAATGTAAAATCTGGTTGAAAAATTGAAAGTTGATCAAGAACTACACGCTTCGCAAGCATAAAATTTAAGTGAGTGAATTTTTAATGGCCATATTAATACAACATATTTTGCATTTTGAAATGCATTTTTAAGAGCAGTATAATGAAATTGTATTTTGAAGAAGATATTTTGGGAAATGTACTTGAGTATGATGTTGTTCTTGGAGACCAAGTAGTAAAGAAAACTGCTATTCTTGACCCTTTCAAACTATTAAATGATTATTGTAAATCAGGGGCGTAGCCAGGATTTGGTTTCAGGAGGAGTAAACTCAAAACATGAGTTATATAAGAGCTTAAGCGCAAAAAATTTAAGCAAATTTGGCAAAATTGAACATAAAATGCATAAAATTGGCTCATAACGTGAAAAATTTCGCGATTTTTGGTAGTTTTTTTGGTAAAATAACCCATTTTTTCCGAATTTCGGGGGGGGGGGGTTTGTAAATCGGTTTTAGCTCAAACATGTTAGCAAGCCAGTTGGAACCAAACACTGCATGGATAAAGTGGACATTATAATAATTTACAAACATAAACTACATTTATTTACATAAGTTGTGCGCATTATCTCTTTCTAGTTACAAGCGATTTCAAAATTATAATTCTATTTAAAATGGTCCATTTCATAAATTCGATTTCATTTCACATTGTTTGAATTATTACTTACATTTATTTATGCATGTCCAATTGCGGCAATTAGGAGTATAATAGAAAGCAAGCGTGTGTATTTGACATGTAATGTGTACATACAGTATTGCTCAATCAGAATGACTTAATTTGATTGAATAATTAAGACAGTTCTCACGATGATTTTAGTCACTTGAGACAAACTATTGTTAAGCAAGGAAAAACAGGAAAAGTAAGCATCAATTCTAGATTAAGACAAACTATATAATAATTCGCAAGAAGAATACGCGCAAATGTTGTTGAATGACCTACAAAAGAGAGTAGGAAAAGATTCGGAATTTTACAAGCTCAATCCGTTCATGTAAAAAAATTCACGAAAATGATTTTCATTATTAGAGGTGGTGAAAAGGCGATTTGTCCAAATTGGCTATATTTAATTCTAACATTCATTTATTTTTGCTTGTTTTGCTCTAAACTGCAGGCGTATAAGATGATTTGAGGTTAGGTAATTAGCTTACAAACAATATTTTGTGAGTGAGACTGTACAGGACACTTTACTAGTAGGCATATTATTAATTTTAATTAAATGCTAGTTACATTACTAATTGCCTTTTTAAAAAAAAACATAATAGAGTTTTGTACTCATATTTTATAAGCGTATACATAATAGTATTTTCTAATTGACTTAATGGAAGATCTAACTATTTTGACGTAAGGTTTGTTGAGATGCACAGCAGTAGTTAAAAGTTTTATCGACATCATGTTAATGTCGTCTTTTTGTATGCATCTTACGTTTATGTTTCATGAGACCACATTTAAATATCAGACAACATGGAATTTTGGATCTAATGTTTTTTCATGTTGTAAAATGCATGGTTAATGCTATTTTATTACTCGTACACATGAATTGTTATTTAATGAGCACGTGTATAAAATCTTTATCATTTCCTATTATCTAAGAGGTCCTGCTTTTCCCGTACTACCATGAATGCCTAAGGCCAACTCATATTTATATATAAAGACGGGTTTCCCTCTGAGTAGCCTTTCCATATCGCTGTTCTCATACTGTAACACACTGTAAATTATTATGTAAACTCATCTAAATGTTACTGAGTGGGAAGATATTATGTGCGCTCTTAGTTTCAACTCTCATAAGAAAAATAGGCATTGGGATTTTAAACCATTCAGCTCTTGCCAATACAGTCTATGTAATTTTTCGATCTAAAGATAATCTCATTTAACGTTTAAACCATTTATGAGTAACATAAGAGTAATGTAAAAGTTTTAAGTAAGGTCGTAAGTTTTAGTAATTAGTAATTAGTAAGAGACAATATTTGTCATGGCTTGACACTCAAACGTCCGACAGTGCCGTAGCGTGGTCGGTGAGGCCCTCGTTAAAATGTGGATGGCTTTCAACTTTTCCTTCATATACCACCAAGTTTTAGTGTATAAAATTGAATATTATACACGGATTATTTATATAGAAATGTTTTAAATTATACTCTGGAAACGGCCACTGGACTACTTATAGATGTAAGATGCAGCAATTCAACATTTTTTGCATAGGATGGAATTTTAGCATTATTCATTGCAGATTTGATTTGCAAATACTTCAGTCAAAATTTTGTGGGTAAACTGAGATGCACTTTTTTTAAATGCTAGCTAAAAGCTAACTGATTTTGAATAAGGAAAATTTGTTGGAAAGTACTCTGTGGACACCCTGTACAGAATTGTACGGATTTAGGTTGCCTTAGTAGCTATTTGCGATTCATTCCCCCCTCATATCGTTTTGTATCGGGTTTATGCGAAAGAAACATGTAGGTTTCGTACTCTGCTGCTGTGCAGTAGTAGTAGCAAAGAGCAGCAAGAGTGTACAGTGCTGGACTCGGCTTGGCTAATATTACCTTGTGGTTGGAAGAGTGAATATATTATACACGGATACGGAACTCACTCTGTTGTCTGGCATGAAATGAAGAAAACGACTGAGTACGAAAATTTTCTTAACTCTCAATGTAGTCCCTGTTAAAAATCGATATGTGGCCTCCCCACCCGTCCTCGCCCAAATCGGTTGAGGGACAATGTAGTCGAGAGTCGGTCGGGATGTACATAAGCTAGAGAGAGATTCTCTGACTGTCTATTGCTCTCTCTCCCTGTCTCTTGCTTAAATTTTCTTATAGGGGCCCACATCAAATCATTTTTGTAGAGGGTCGCTACATTTTTGGGCAAAAGTTTTTTCCAAGGGCCAAAATGTAAGTTTGGAATGCTCACTCAGTATCTCTGCTATTAAGTATAGCTGCAGCTGGTAGTATTGTTTGACCCTTTCGTAGGAAGTGATGCCTCAACCAATATATGTCCTGTAAGAAAAGAGCACTTCGCTAAGGTTTGGAAAGTTGAGTTTCTTTTCGTCAACTTCTTTTGTAATGATGAAATCGTGTTGTTTCTTTCCTACTTCCTATTCTTGTCGTTTAGGATTGTATGAGCTTTCCTTGTAGGTATGTAGGAACACAGCTAGTTAAGATGTACTTCAAAACCCTTGTATTCACGCAAACTGACAAAAGTGGCACTCACATTCCATTCATTGAGATTTTCATACTTGACCATTGATCCATGGACAATTAGCAAACTCATCTCAGATCCTACTACATCCAACTATCTTGTAGCATATCAGCTCACATGAAATCACTAAACTAATCCATTGTACTTGCCATTATTATCTTTGTTTTCTCGACCTTGCGTTTACCGCCACATCAAACATCGACCTATACAGCACAAGCACACAGCATCGACTTTCCTAGACTCAGCTAGCCTTATATATTATGTATATCGTGTATCCGTTTTCTACTGTGTAATAATAGATTTTATCCACTCTTCCATCCTTGTGCTTACATAACATGTGAAACTTAATTTGGAGTTGGCAGTGCAAGTTGGCATTTAGGTTCTGCGTGTACTAATGCGCCTTATAATCTCTATACAACTTAAACCTTACAAAAAAAATCATGAGCAGAACTTACAATTACACATGTACACGAATGTATCTGTTAGTAGTGTACGGATGAGCATGAGCAATGTACATTTTTGTCATATTAAGTACCTACCCTTAAAACTGAGACTCACATTTATTTGTCTCAGTGGCAGATATAATATAGGAGACTAATCTATGATACATATGATTCTGACCTTTTCTAATTTTTGAAATTTTATGAAAAATGAGACTCGCAATTGTTTTCTAAGAAGCAATTGTTTTTCTCTTAATAATAATAAAGGAGACTATTGTATATAATTATAATTACCTTTTCCAATCTTTGAAATTTTATGAAAAATGAGATTTACATTTGTTTTTCTTAGTGACACATATAATATAGGAGACCATTCTATAATACATTGGTAATAATTATATTTTGAAATTTTATAAAAAATAAGATTTACAATTGGTTTTCTCAGTAGCACACATATAATATAAGACCATTCTATAAAACATAATTAGGTACCTTTTCCCATTTTTGAAATTTTATGGAAAATGAGACATCACATCGAAACTACGTACGTACTACTTAGGAGGGATGAAGGATTAAATAACAACTGATTCTACTTTTAAATAAGTACAATTAATTTCGTTTTCAAAATCCTTGTCATCCAGGTAGTCACAAATCATATTGTTTAGACTGTATTTAATCCATAAAATGTGTAGCAATCATATCACATATCATAAATTTAAACATATGTCGGAATTTTTTAAATTTTAGTCTTTCTTTGTTTTCAAATTTTTCAAGAATTTGCTAACGTTGTCACAGAATAAGACTTTTATTTTAGAATCATTTTAAAAATGGGACTCAAATGATGTCCCAAAATTTGTCATTTCGATGTTAAATTCGTGCATTATTCTAATACATAAGTTACAAGGTTAAGTTGAAACTAAAAGCTAGAAATCTTATAAGCAACGAGTAAATTGAAGTCTTGTCATTTTGATTCGAATGTTTGACGTGACCCAGTAGTTAATTTAGTCCATAATGTTACATATTTCCCCGCCCCCAACATTCTATTCTGGCTACTCCATTGGATTCTGAAACTTCACTATAATATAACCAACGACATTTCTATTAATGCTTTTATTTACAATTTGTTACCACTGTACCAATAGTACCTCTGTATCGTAAATTATTTTAATTTGTTAACGTCAGTATGTAAACGATGAAAAAATTGTTGTCACGTGAACTATTAGTGGTATGTTTGAATGAAAACGTGAACGGATCAACTCCTGCCACTATTTCGGTCGCTGGGTTTATCACTTATACTACTAACTGTAGCGTCCGTTTAAACGGTTGAACGACAATTTTGACGTAAAGAATGATTCTACGTGTTCCCAACTCCATTCAAAACATTGAGTCTTAAACGGTATATGAGCCTGGGTACAGTAAGAGGAGCTTAATTGTTCACATTCCGTTTGTACATTAAAAAGGTTCATATGAAAATTCTATTTATTAATACGTACAAGCATATATTTGACGACAATGCATGACGTGCTTCTGACGTAGCTTAAGAATATTATCAGTGAGTACAAGTAGTACAAATAGTTTTAGTCACAGATAGTGGTGTAGCTTTCTTAGTTGGATGTATGTACGAGAACATAACTGTCTCACTCTCTGTATCTATCTACTCTTCAAGTCTCCATTTGAATCGAGCCAGAGAGGTATCATAGAACTATGGAATTCACCTGTAGTTGATTTCCTATAGAAAAGCGTCTAGAGGTGGGGCCGATTTTTGGCTGCGCAAATTCGTCATCGAAGCAATACTTTTTAGTTGAGAGCTTTACACATGACTCAATATTTGTAAACGAATGAAACGGGACATTAAATCATAAGACCTTAAAGACTCTTTACTATTCTACTAACGTGTGTTACTTTCACTTGGAAAGTAAAATTGATGTTATAATAAGTGTATTTGAGTTGGGGGGAGGGAGTTTAGAAAATAAAATATTTAATGTTGAGAATATGCGAAAGTATTGGCGGAGTGTTGGTTGCGACACTGGGTTTCAAAAATTTGATTTGATTCCCACCTCGACGAGTAGATAGCTATTTGAGAGAAAAAACTGGGGATGTAATGCTGTTCATACGTAGTGTAAGTTGTTGAAAGGAGTAGCAGTAGAAGTATAGGGTACGTATTGCGAAAGTCAATGCCGGTTTTTTAACCGTTGTATTGTATCTCATCTCATCTTTCCCGGATTTCGGCAGTTCGGCCGTAGTCGTCCGTCGTAGACTTGTGCTAGTAGTGATGCTAATAGGGAACCAGGGAAGACAAGAAGCGAAAGATACATTTTGTTTGGTGTGTCTGGCTGGTATGATGTTCACCTAGTGCGTTCTCTCCGGTGTGATCGGTGCCCCTAGTGGAAAATGAGCAAAGAGTTTAGGTTGAGAGGGACGTGGGAGTCAAGAGGAGAGCAGGGAACATAGGACGGAGTAATGAACAACCCCTACACCGAATTTCTTTAATATTATCATTTGGCAATGTAACTCAACCGGAGAAGGTGGTCCTCGGTTTTGCATCAGGCTCTCATTGAGACACTTGTGAATTATTCCGTGTATGAATCAGTCGTCTCGATTTTTTAATGGACACGTGCTGTGTGACCATTGCTATTCTAATACTCCTACAGGTTGTTTTAAGCATCAGTGCTCTCAGTTTTTTGATGGAACCATGTCAATTGTCATTAGAGTTCTTTACGACAGTTCCTTGTGTAATAAATAGTCGGCGGACACATGTCACCAAACCCGTCAGCAGGTGTTTTCCGATCGGAGCCAGCTTCTGGTGTTCTGCTTGGGCTGTATAGGAGTCGTCGAGGAAAGTTCTAACGCACCCGGAGTTTTGTGTGTCGTACACTCATCCTTTCTCCTCGGTTTTCATTAGCCCATCATCATCGGTGCTATATATTCATGTCACTGTGTCTTCAACTTCAAAGAAATGATTGATATGGAGCTGGAGCTCTACTGGCTCTGTCGTATCTTCTTGTCTGTGGTGCTAATCCCACTGTTATTTCACTATTGCTCCTCCTGTAAACAGAGTGCGGTCCACGTGCTGTCTAACACACGAGTAGACCTGCCACTACTCATGGCACGGCTCATCTCAATTTGTCAGTCGCTTCATTCAACTTCAACACCTTCTGCCTCACTCATCAACCTCCACTTGCTCCCGAGTCTTGGCCATTTTTTCCGTTCTCCTCAAATATCAATACGTCATACTTTGTAGTCCCTTTCTCCGCAACTAATAAGTGTCCCGCTAATCACCCATCACTTTCACAACTCCGATTCTTCTTATATTAGTTACTCTACCAATGCGGTTTGTTCTTGTCAACCTGTGACCTGTGCAACGTTCACTTCAAACATTTGACGTTTCTTCGCTGTTTATTTGACTGTTTGTCACAGCTTTAATATAACATTGAACAAAGTGCTCACTACTTTGTATAAAATCTCAGATACTTTATACCAGGTTTTACCAACTGCGATGATTAAAGGGTAAAGATACCGGAACATTTTGCATCCGATGAAAATGTATGTTGGATGTTATAGTATTTTTTCTCTGTCGAATTGTTAGAATAATAAAACAAACTTTTTCTGCTGGTGGTCCATGGTGATGGATTTATGTCAGTCATATCTTGTGATCTCGTCATTAAAATTTCGTCTTTCACAACTCACATTCGATTTAAGTGGAAACAAATATGATAGATGCGTGGTTAATGTGCATCGGTATAATAGTGCTCGTAGTGAATCGTTGAATCAACATGTATTTGATTTTCTGACTGTACACGACAAAATAACTGTTGAAGATTTGTATTCATTGAGTGACGCAAATTATTTTCACAATGAAGGACAACATCGTAGGGTTTCACAGTAAACTGAGCCTTACATAAAATTGTCACAACGGGTAAAAAACGGAATAACCCGTCCAGTCAAAATTCTGAGCCCAAGAAGTTTTTCGATTTCAAATCCGAATTTCTTGGAGGAGGTGGCAGTGAAAAAGGTGTCGAAGGTGGCGGGTCGGTTGCCGTGGTTGACCGCTGGGTGGAACAACCGCCACCGCGCCCGCCACCGTGTTCATGTGCAGCATGTTGTGCCAATTCCGACCCATGGGGAGGATGGCCGCCACCTTCACGGTCATGTGGTCCGCCTTCAATGGGCTCCGGTCCAGGATCTGGTTCCGGTCCAATGCCAGGTCCCAATTCCATGCCCCCTCAGTCACAACCTCCAATGCAAAATGGACCACATAACCTCATGGGACCCCCGAATGTGGGTGAACCACCGCCAAGACTTCCACCTGGGTCTAGTCCTGGACCGGGACATGGACCTAGAAATAATTCCGAACAACAGTACTTTTGCGGACCACCACTCAATCCTCCACCTGCTCCATACTATAGGTCTACAATTTCTTCAACATTAGAGTCTGTTCGTTACACTTTGGTTGAAGTAATTTTTGTTTCGTTTATTTAGGCTTTTACGCAAGCTTAGGTTATCACTCATTTTAGATCATGTTCGCAAACAATGACTGAACATGGGTTTCTATACTAAATCAACTAGACATTCATTCTCTATTTTTATTTTTCAATTCATATTCATAGAAAGTTTCAATTACACTTACAACAACATTGTGCCTTGTAGTATAATTCGATGAAATACATTATGTATTAATTGGTGTTTTATATTATACAATATTTCTTCAACATGAACCTTATGACTTTTTGCAGACCTATGCCCATTCCTAGACGAGCTGCTCCATACTTCGGACAGCCAGACTACCGCATATATGAGCTGAATAAACGGCTGCAGCAGCGAACAGAAGACAGTGACAATTTATGGTGGGACGCTTTTGCAACTGAATTTTTCGAAGATGATGCTACCTTGACCCTCACATTCTGCCTCGAAGATGGTCTCAAACGATACAGTAAGTTTTTATTTTCTTTTATCCCATCAAATTATTTATATCAAAACTAAGCTAGTTCTTGTATGCAAGTTCTTTATCATTATCCAACATCTCATTTCTCATTAGGGATGCCAGACATCCTAAATTATTTTTTTGAAGAGTATTAAAAATGAAAATGTGGATTTGATTTGAAAATGCATATGCACGTACATTACATATTTGTATTAGCTTTTCTGTCTGGTTTATACGCAGGTAGGTTGTATAAAAGTTGGCATGAGACTTGACATTGAGTTAGTTATAAATAAGAGGAGACTTAGAGAAGTTAATATGGGAAGCGTACAATGTTCGCGTTATGTACAGTTTTCGTTTTGTTTTCTTGCTATGTCTATTTTCGTGTTGTCTTGCAGCAGGCGATGTTTTTGTACTCCTATATGTGCGCGACAACACTGTTTGTCACACAACCAAGGACTGAAAACGTAAATTGTTAATATGGGGATTGTCGTACAACAAAACATTTGTATTTTTTATTGATCACGGTGTGTACATTCTGTCTGCCTGCATAATACATTTGTGTGGTCGATGGTATTCCAATTACACCGTGAATGTTAGTAGTTTGTATGTATGTATGAACCGTATGCAGGCACTTGACGATAGTTTTGTATATGACTGTGTATTAACTCAAATATTCCAATATGTTTCACAGACGGGTTACACTGCAAATGTTATAATGTACCTGCATAGAATTGAAGATATATTTTCACGATGTCGGTTTTCTCTTTTTGGTTATCTATAGAAGTTTGATTCTAAATGTGCACATTTTTATTGCAGCAATTGGTAGGACATTGATTCCACGTTATTTTCGGAGCATCTTTGAAGGAGGTGTCACCGAGCTCTCCTACAACTTAAGACATCCCAAGGAATCTTTCCATAATACCAGTATCACTTTAGACTGTGACCAGTGTACAATGATCACTGTTCATGGAAAACCAATGTTTACTCAGGTATTTCGTATTTTGCGGATTTAATTTTTTGTATTGTTGTACTTGCATTTAGTACATCTTTCCTAACTGCTGAATTGTGTCATTACAGGTGTGTACAGAAGGTAGATTAATATTAGAATTCACCTTTGACGATTTGATGAGAATGAAGTCGTGGCACTTTGCCGTAAGAACAGCTCGTGAGTTAGTTCCTAGAAGTGCTGTGGCAATGCATGCTCAACAACAAGATCCCGCCATGATGGAGCAGCTCTCCAAAAATATAACCCGTCAAGGACTCACCAACTCCACACTCAACTACCTTAGGGTAAATGAGAAAGATTAAAAACTTTGCATTGAATTTGTATAAGTTTTACATTTTACACAAAAATTTTGTCTATGAAATAAAGGATTAATTGTCAATAATAATGGTTTAGCTGTGCGTGATATTGGAACCCATGCAAGAGTTAATGTCGCGACATAAAGCATATGCATTATCCCCCAGAGATTGCCTCAAAACGACGTTATTCCAAAAGTGGCAGAGGATGGTTGCACCACCAGGTAATCTTTGGAACCAAGAATCCTAGTTTAATGTTTGTTTGAATACACGCAAGTTCGTGGTTTTAACGACTGGGAATTTTTAATGAATACAGAAACAGCACGGCCTCAGTCAAAACGGAGAAAAAGAAAAGGTTCCGCATCCAACTCTACAGGAAACGCAGCTGGAGGAAATCCACCGGCAGCAAACAAAAAGCGGTCACCAGGTCCAAGTTTTTCACTCGCTTCACAAGACGTGATGGTTGTTGGAGAACCGTCGCTAATGGGTGGTGAGTTTGGTGACGAAGATGAGCGGCTGATTACGAGACTGGAGAATAGTCAGTATGACGCTGCTGCTGCTTTGGACACTGAACCCTTTGTTGCCGATTCCCCTCTCCCCGGTGCCGGAGCGAATTCTTGGCCTCCTGCACAAGATAGGCCACCGCATGGGAACACGCCTACCTCTCAAGATAGCGATAAAAAATCCCCGGCAGTGAGCCAATAGAAAATAAGTCATTTACAAATTTTTAACTGACTATCAGATCAACACGTTATAGAAATTGGAATCATCTAACCTGTAAATTGACAGTGGAAGTGTCACAGTGGTTCACTTTGTAGCGGTGTCGTTCAAGTGCTACCATGAAGATCTTCCTTACTGTTTGGTTTTTCCACAACAAAATTTATTATGTTAGTCAATATCACCAATGATTGGGGATATTCGAGCTGTCAACTTTTGCAACGGTCATCGTTACTCAAAATTTGTTTCCACGCCTTAGAACGTCATTTTTACCAGTGAAAAACAATAGATGATGATATGAATACCTACGTCTCAAATGCTTGAAGTGCAAATCATCATAATATAACTTGTTATAAATATTATACTGAAACCAGGTATGAATGAGTGATGCACAAATTACCTACTGACCAAAGTCACTCTAACCACAGCTGTAATCCCGAACCCTTCGCCTGAGAAGAACTAGCACATCAGAGTGTTGCAGTGATTAGTGCAAACAAATGTGTCACATCGAGATGTCTGTCTGTGTATGAATGGAGGATCAGTCTCGTGTCCTTGTTGAACAAATACGTAACAGTACCATACAAAATGTCTTGTTCTTATAATTGAGTCTTCGCTGTATTTACGTGGAGATACTGCCCGGGTCGGGTATTTCTAATTTCGATTTGTGAATCAATATCGAACGGTAATTTTGGATTGGAAAGAGAGGGTCTGGACAAAGTGAAAGTTCCTGTCATTCTGCGCTTTTGTCTAGAGATTCTTACAAGACTATGAAATTACCAGTTTTTCCTCTATCATTATCATTTTATTTTGATACTTTACGCAGATAGTGTTTGCGTTTATCAAAGAATCAGACGTGTCAGTAGCACTCAGAAATGCATCTCAATTTTTACGTTTATTTGGAAGCATAGGTTCAATCAAAGAGTTTACGCTACCCTATACTACTTACATTAAGATTATTACATCCATATATCTTTATCTACTTACTTATTACTTACTACTTAAAATTTGTATTAGCTAGTTTGAATGAATTTTTGAGGAGTTTATACATTATTTTCTCAGAATATAATGTTTATTGTTATACATTGTATCATTCAGTGACTTTTATTAATCGACTGATTATGAAATCGGCATAATTGTTGTTCTGCTTTTATTGTTGCATATACAAATACTGAGTTATTGAGTTTGTTATGATATGAGCGTGAATTGTTATAGTATGGTAATACTGTGGATAATTTACCTTTATTTTTAAGGAATTTCAATTATGTTTTTGTTGAGTTTCTAGTTAATTTGTTACTCTTTGTTAAGTTCCTAATTTACACGATTTTAATTGTTATTATTGGTGTACACAAACTGCTCTACATTCGTAATACTTGTTAGATGTAGCCCTCGAACCTTATTGACTGTAATTCTGTGTGGTAGTGCGTAATGCATACTAGTTTAGTCTCTCTTTCTCGTAGTGCCACTTCCTCTATCCCACCAAAACCCGCAATGGCTGCAATCACACGTGCATACACAGATTGGTGTCGGTAAACGATGATTTACGCGAATTCTTTGAAGTACCTTTCATCAACTGCCTCCTCCAGCCGAATCGACTCTACTTGCATTCTACTACTCCATGCCTATTATATGATTATGACTGTCCTATGACTTTGTAAAAGAAAGCCAAATACTACTCATAGTAGAAATTAATTATTTAGTTCCATTACTTAATCCGATGAACATTACTTCGTGAAACCAAAACAAATATGAGGTACCTAACCGTAATACTAGGCTAAAAATCCGGAAAATGACAATGTAATTTATCATTGATACTTACATTTTTAATTAATCCTCCATCCAAAAAATTTTGTGAATGAAACTGTACGAAAAATACATACATAAAACACACTACATACCCACTGATTTTGTCTTTTACTTGTGGATATCATGGATGTGGATTGAGCTGTATGTTCCCTATAATGTGTAATGTTAGTAATGACAGTGAACATGTTGTGGTGAAAACTTTTTTGTGAAATGCAAAGAACAAGATGGAAAGAAACACTATTCTGTTACAATGTAAAGGTGATACAATTACAGTATTTGTGAATTTGTAATGTTTTGATGTGCATAACCATAAGATCTATTCAATGAAAAGTGCATCTTTTTGGACATCGACAATAGCATTCGTGTTCGTTTCCGCATATTATCCATATCATTGTTTATTGTTAATATTCCTGAACCCAGCACCATATTATGCAACGTTGTTATATTCTCGAGGAAATCTTGTGCTCATCTCATTGTTTTACACGTTCGTTTACTATAAAGTCTTAAAGAAATCACACCAAAGAGTTGTACATTCTTGTTGTAAATATCTGCAGCACGTATAGTATAACTACACTACGAAAATTTGTTGTTTGCCCGAGAATGTAATCAAAATCAGTGTTTTAGTACGTAATTCATTTTAGGTAGCCAAGTCTATCGATCCATTTGAAGTTATTAAATATACAAAACATTGTGTATCTTGAAGATTCATAAAAATCATATAATATTACATACATATTGTACAAATCAAAGGTTCTGCACTATGAACTACGTAACCACCCCAGTATCTTATCAAAGAATATATATAAATTAGAAGCGCAGACGTTAGTTAAGTGTTGGTTAAAAATGAGCAAGGCCTCCGTCAATGAGAGTGTACAAAAAGAACATTCTGCCTATCACTACCGAGGAAAAGAAAACCGGCACCCAATCAAAACGCAGAAATATCAAAGAAATGAAATATCAAAGAAAATATCTCTAACGGTCACGTAAGTGGCGTCTGCGCTTCTTCTGTATAAATATTCTTGGGTATCTTCTAAATATCCCCTTAATTTGTGCGTTGTAATAACATGATATGTCCAAGCTCATATTTTAAACGACCCAGAACGTCATTGTATTCATTTTGGTTATCCTTCAAAAAATTTCTAGATAAAATAATTCCACATAATTTGTACTGCTATTTTTGTAAAATGATTTAAAAGAAAATTACATAGTTAACTAAGTACATCTTCCTTGTGTTAACTCGAATAGTAAAAGATCTCATCTGACAATTAGTGCCTATCTAGTTATTCTGTTTCAATCACTTTACAAGGTAAATAAAATAACTAGGTAAAATGGTGAAAATAGCACTTCAATCTTAAAGCACCACAGTAATCAATCGATGTCACATTTAAAAAGTTTTAAAACCACGTACTGCTAACAATTTCATTTCTTTTTAAACGATACTGACTATAAAATGTGCAATATACGATTTGAAGCAAGAACTGTAAAACAAACCTTCTAAGAGACACTACGTCAGGTTTATTAACACTTGCAATACTTTAGTAACATAAAAATATTTTATTGTTACTTATGAAATATTATTTGCTGATGTTTACAACCGCGAAAAACTTGGACAGCTTACTATTGTTCATTGCCATATTTTATAGGCCACAAGCTGGACGAAAATATTGTGCTAGGTACTACATCCTACATCCCATTTCAAATGATGACAGTATACTACGTACAAACAAATGTAATAAGCTGAAAAAATTCTAATTGTAAGATTAAGGAGGTACATGTAGTAGATGTTAAATATTAATGAAATTTATTATTTTAAGTACATGTCGTTTACGTAGAAATGAGCCAATTGGGTCTTTTGAACAGAGGAAAAAGTAACTCAAGTGACATAAGTACAGACAGACCCGACCATTGTTTCTTTAATGTAGATTCCACTACTGAAACGTCACAGGTCACCGATTGGACTTTTACTGTATGACCTTCCTTTGGACACCATTAGCAGATATCCAAGTTTAAAAGAATTACCTATGTAGGTATATTAAAATGCTGTAGAGTTATCTTGCGCACAGACGGACAGGCAGACGGGGTATTTCTACAAAGTAACAGCTCCTTAAAAAGTTGTATGCCCACTATAGAGCATCTAGCGGGTCTGATTTTTCCAGCCCACCCTTTATTCGGACATGGCAACCCAAGAACCCAACCCAGCCCTAACCCTTCCATGCCACCTTTATCTAACCCTACCCAACACTGACCCAATTTCCAGAAGCCCAACCTAAACCCGACCTACAGGAACTGTTTTCGCGGAGTCCTATTTAATATGCTCTGCTCTTTAACGTGCTACTCCTGCTCTGGTGACTGTTACTCATATTTAAAGAGCTCGTTGCAGTGAATGCATATAAAAAAACTATTTTTGTACTTAGTTCTATAAAAAGTGATCCATAAACTAGATTTAATTTTTGATCTGGATCTGGTATCTTTTGAGTTCGAATTTTTGTAACATTTTTTCCAACCCGAACGAAATTTTGCTCAACCCAACCCGATGTTTTTTTGATGCAGCTCAACCTTGGCTCAGCCTTTTGACCTTGTTATTTACTTGACCCGAACCCAACTCTAAGACAATCGGGTTGGGCTAGATCCTCGAGCTCACTGTTACATTTACTAAATCTGACCAGCATTAACATCGATTTAAGAAGTCTTACGAATTCATCACATGTTAACACAAATGATTATTTTTTATTTCTTGTTTCTCTTTTATATAAATATTATATTAGTATAAATACAAAATAATCAACATCAAATAAAATCATCTTGACCCTCCAGGCTCAGAGTTAAAAATGAATTTTATGCCCGCAATGTTGCTTTCACTCAACTGCCGTCTGAGAATCAATAGCGGAGAAAACGAGGCTTTCTCTGATTGCGTTGTGGGCATTTCACCGATTCGGACGAAAATACTAAAAACCAAGCCAGAGCCTTTGTCAACGAACTTTCTTCCCCGTTCCCGTGCGTGGTCATTTCAGGTGTATTTCCGTTTCCCAGCCTGCAGCCGTGTCGTATGCAACTTTTCACTGAATATTATGATTGTTCTACAACTGCTACAACTTTTAAAAGGAACCAATAACTAGCAACAACAATAACCATCATAATTGTTGTTTTTTGATACATCAAACCCTCAAACACTTAACGAACATTATATACAAATAATTAAAAAATAAGAGGGGCGCACGGAATGGCTTGGAATTCTGTTCACCCAGAAAATCCCCCAAACTTTAATATGTGATTGCTACAT
>JAQFYB010001874.1:0-28641 GCA_034694085.1 Pogonognathellus longicornis
TCTGGAATTGTGTTTACACAAGAATTCTGAGTGTTCTGCCATAAACTGAATCTAGCTATTAACTAGCAGTTAATTAGAAGCACTCCAAATCATTGAATATGAATTATATTATATTTTTTGTAAGTGTTTTTATATGTATCTTTATTCCGATTTCTGCAAATAAGATATGCGTATCGTTTTTATCTATTTCTATTTAAGAGTCTATGCGTTAATTAATAGAAAATTCCGAAATGAAATCATCACTAGTTTGCGCTTAGAATAACATAGCAAAGTGGTGAATGAATGTATTAAGTAAATATATGAACATTAGGTGTATTTAACTTACCACACTGCACACTCATTCGTAAGCTAAGACAGTAAAAATTGATGAAGATAACAAATGGTTTCTAAACTTTTTTGTAATACATTTTTGTTAAGTACCTAGTAATAAGTAAGTAAGAAGTAGGTATACAAAACAGAACAAGTTCGAATACAACAGTAGGTATTAGGTTCTTAGATATAATTTAGATTAAGAATGATAAGTTAGGTACAGAACTATAGACATTTCACAGAGAAGCTCTACAGCTCAATACAGATAGCAGCTCTTTCACAAATTAGACAAGCGTTTATTAAACATTTGGTAATGTTTCATTTATTAGTTTCATATACAGTAACGTGTAATGTCATTATGCTCTCCCTTCATTCAGTACATTATAAATAATACTACATCACCATGTTTCCTATTGGTTTACTATAAATAAACTATGATAGAGAGACTTCGGCTTTGCTTTCCACAACTGTTCTTTTCCCATCTGCATTGTGGACACAAAACAAATGACAGAAACAATATTAGTTCTTTGATTTCAAATTATATTTTAGCGAAGACTGATTCTGTCAAGATGCATATAAATTGGCATAGTAAAGGTATGTATGTGTATAAATGCAATAATAGTATTACCTCGACTATCTAGCTCCAGATAAAACTTGACGTGTCAAATCATCAACCTTTTTCCCCATCGCGGCTCTCCGAACGTCAAAGACAGGTCTACTATAGTAGTCATAACTGTCGTATGCTGGATAGTGTGCTTTGTAAACCAAATAAAAGAACGCCCCAAAAAGTACTACTGGAGTTCCGAAGTAGACAATGAGCTCGAACAATTTATTAAAATCCGCGTTCTTAACAGTTAATGCTTTGGATGCAACTTCTAAAACTGGTTGTAACTGAAAATTACTTGCAATTTCTACAGCTTCTGAAAGAAGAACCATGATGAGCCACAACGAAATGTGAATGAATCTGGAGAGCTTCATTATTGCTACGACGAAAGGCCACGACTGTGAAACGATGTTCTGAAAAGATAGTTCTAGTCTACAAAAAGATTCAAACTGAACAAAATTGAATGTAACAACCCAAAAAGGCATCTTGCATAGCATGTCTGCTTGTCCTAAAGACGTTTGACAGATGACACAATCCTCTTCACCGAAGGAAGCTTCTTTAGCTGTATGAATAGTAGGCATCCTGTCTTACAAGAATTAAAAATTAGGCTACGAATAGTGAATCTTCAGATTGCGTGCAAAATTTAACGGATTGTCCTGTCTTAAAATATTTAGACTGCATGTCTTCAGGTTCCCCTTACATGGAAAACAAGGCAAAACATAGGAATCTCAAGCAGAATGAATTTGAGCGCTTCTATAACATATCATTACACTAGTTGAAAAATACATAAATATAGGAAGTAGAAATGTGTAAATGTAATAGTACAGTAATACAATATTTTTAATAAGTAGGTACTTTCTAAATGGGTTCACCTAAATTATAACCTTTTTCTAAAATCAGTTTGTAAACATTATTTCAGGTACCTACTATTTTGCGTGGACATAGATGCAGCGTGGCGAACCTGGCTATTCTTTGTAATACTGTTCTATTTTCTTTTGGTTATGTTGCATGTAGTGCACGAACATCATACACAATGTATTCTCTGAATAAAGTTCTGTGGTTTCAGTTGTCATGATGTCATGAATGAAGTTTTACAAATCATGCAACACTTGTTGGATGAAATGATATAGAGAAATAGGCTGTAATAAAAATACATACATGTAAATACATAAACAGACTGCGAAAAATATTTTTTCCACTATAACGGTTTGATTAATAACAACATTTAGGTAGGTAGGTACTTTATTTATTCAAATGTTCTTGTCATGTATCTGCATACTTAATTTACATACATACAAATAGTAATAAAATAAACACATAAACCCGTGAAGTAAAATTGTAACAACTTGTTATTTAACTTAAAATAATCTTCGTTTTCCCATACTTATACAATAATAAACGGATTGTCACAATTGTCTGCAATAAATATGACTGTACATTGTAATATAGACACACTCCAAGGCTCCAACACGTTGGGTGAATGTGGTGAGAAATTCTCCTTCGATTTTGACATCCTCCCATTTTCGCTAAAAAATTGAAAACATTGTTTTATTAACAGCCATCGTTATTTAGGTATTTAAACAACAAATATTAAAAGCCAGTCTGACACAATTTTTGTAGACATGATTTGTGTGGTGGGTATTGTATTTGCCTTGACCATGTAGTATTTTGGTTAGAACTTATTGTGTACCCAATACTAACAGTCATTTTACAAGTTAATAGATATACTAGTATACGAATGTATATAGGTGCATAGTATTTTGCTCATTTATTTGCGTATTATACATTTAGGAAACACTTATAATTAGTTTACTGCATACATACAGCTGCCTACAAGGTTATAAAGTAAAGACAAATATTTTGTACACATAAATAAATAGAAAAACAGCTTGCACGGATGTAAAAGGTAATAATAATTTTATGTAGCCAATGTGTCATAGTAGTGTCGTGGTCTTTGGTCTACACAATGTTTACGGTTCACTTGCTAGAGCTTTATTGCAATTATTTCTATCTAATTATCTATCTAGTGGTATTTCCCGTAACAAGAATACAAGCAAGCCCTTAGGAAAACAATGAGTAAAATATATGTGCACTATATGGGTCTTAAAACTGGGAGCACATGAGCACGAGTCTTTACTTCATTACGCAGACAAACTACACAATTTATTGATGTTATAAATATTATACGGGTGCTTATTAAAATGTTTTCAGCACCCGACCATCTGTTTGCGCCGTAGGCGAGCAGACAGTATGCATATACCTATGTATAATGCAATGCAAACTGGCATACAAAGAATACATACCCAATAACATACATTACACAAACACAATCTATGTATGTAATACAGAGGAGGTCAAAAAGATGAGACTGCATAATAAAGTGGTAAATTATAAGATCACTATTTCTCCCCTTCAAACTTCAACTTTTCTCTTTTTAATCTCCTATCTATTTACCATATTACTTTAAACCCTGATTTATTAACAAAACTAAAAAATACTTCATATTATGTAGGTACAAATATAAGCAGTTTTAAGAGTGTAGATTTCATATCTGTAAAAAACTAAAATAGCTGTGGAACATATATACATAATTATATTAAATTAAATTCACAATAATAGTGAGATAATTAGACTTATTGTAGTAATGCGTCTTGCCCTCTTGGAACGATTTTGACCAGTATCTTGACTAAATAACAATAGTCAAAACTATCAGTTTTAAGTTGAAAAAGTAATAGTGAACTACTAAATTCCATTAAATCAATTACCTGCTAATTTATTATATGCTATTTCATTATAAGTATTTCAGATGTACATACATACTATCCAGTCTGTAAATACAGTAGATCCCGGAATGTTTACATTATTTGCATTTATAACATAACGGTACAAGTTCAACAATACAATATACAATGACAAATAGTTGATTCAGAAAAACAACTTACACACGATACGAATAAGTTCACCACGAAAATGGTTATATGCATGTATATATGTATAGTAAATTTAACTACATAGCTAGCATGATAACCTGAATCGACGTTTGGCCGTGTTTCATTGAATTACAACGAAGTTGTATCAAGATGTGTAAACACAATATGTATGCAGATCAACTATTCCAATAAAGAAACAAAGCATTTAGGTATTAAAGTAGCTACCTGTTTTAATATGATGGTTATTTATATGTGAGTAAGCACTTGCTGAGCTAATTCCTCGATTTTCTCTTCCAGCGTTGCATGGGATTTTCTGTAGCCATTTCCGTAATGTAAATGACCCCCAGTAGTTAAACGATACAATAAATAAATGAAAATAGCAAAAACTGAGAATGGGAGTGCTATGTATATACCGAAAGTCAATAAAAGTCCCAGTGCACTATTATTTGCATCTCCTCTGGGAGACACAAGAGCAGTGTTTGAACCCAAGTAGTCCTTGTTGGTCGAATCAAATAAATTCAACTTATTGAGACTGGACTCCAGAACCTTAATGTGTTCTGCTGCGATAGTGAAATTAATTAAGCCACTAATCAGAATCACTGTAGTGCACATAACAATGGATTTCATGGTGGTTTTTGTTCTTTATAACAATACACCTACGTATACAAAGCTTTGAGGCTACGTTCGCTTTCAAATGTTCAGTTTGAGAGAAATCAAAGGTAGCTATTTATTTTAACTCTTTATTTAATCTGAAGAATAGAAACCCCAACTTGTGCAGAACGAACTGATTTTGATCCAATACTAAAATGCTATCACTATCACTGACTTATACAACTGGCAGGATGTTATTTACTAATGCGATTAGATTCAACGATGCAGCAAGAGTGTGCTAGTCTCACATTGTTCGCATACACTCACTAATGTATACACCTAAATAAATGATCTTTGCCAGTTGCTGCATATTATGAGGATGAGACTATGAGACGCAACAAATAACAAACATTTTATTGAATTGAAATAGTGGTCTCGTCTTGTTTGTATTGTAATTAGACTAGGTACAGCAACACGGATACTTCATTCATTTTCCAAAGTACAAGCATCAAGATCAAGTTTCCATCACGTAATCTCAAACCTCAACCCTAATTCAACAAGTAGTGTACATTGTACATCTATCTGCGGCTCTGCAAACTGTAAAGGTTGAACATTGCACGCAGTATAGTAGTCTCAGTAGTGCAGTAAGTGACAGGGGCATCATCACTTAAGGAAAAGATTAGTATTAGCTATAGAATTATTCCATGTCAACACAACAGGATGCAATATAAGACACATCAACAGTAACAAGAATTTATAAACACGCACAACAAGTTAAACTATAATGTATCACTTTATATACAAGAATGTAGTTTGTTTATTTCAAAATTTAATTAATGTGATATTAACTTGTTGGCTACCTTTCATGTGTCGTATGTCATTTATCATGTAGCTCTACTCATTAAAAATTACACATTTCAAGTGCAATATATACCTACAACCAAGGCAATTCGATTAATGGAGATTTAAAAAAACAACTTTTGGTCGAATTGCTTACAACCTACAACCTATAAGTTTACATATAGTCAAAGATTTTGCATGAGTTGCAGTATAGTATAGTTGTATACTATGCAATGCAGGTAGTATTCTGTATTCTGTATTCGGTAGCCTGTTAGGTTACAATAGGTATGTACATGCATAAAAAATTTGAGGCTAATTCAGTCAAAACAATTATTATTTATTGTCAAGTTACGTTAAGATTTCGTAGCACAAATATCAGTTTCAGTACATCGTTTTATCAACCTATTAGTATTTTTGTTTTGTACTAGTAATCTTATTATATCAATAAAATCTGACACTTAAATAAGAGTACTTAACCAATACAATACTATTTCCTTCAAATGCAATTATGTATCACAATGAAAAATAAAGTTAACACACCACATTGACAATTGTTTAGGATTAATTGTAAATTAGTTAAGAGTGCACTGTATTTTAGAAAATATTCACGATTTCCTAACGTGGGTTACTAAAGTCAAGTTTATTTTAACCTTTCTACAGTTTATTATAATATATATAACTGGCAAAGATGCATAATAAAAACTTCACACACTGCTGAAATAAAAAACGTTTCGATTATGCATTCAATTCATAAAGTTTAACTAAGTACATGAGACAAAAAAGAAAAGAATAAAAATTTTGATTGATTCATTATTAGGATTTTTGCTATTTAAAGACTACTCAGGAAAATAATTTTGATCCGGTCTGGTGAAAAAGCAATCAAAATGATCCCAATGCAATAGAGTTAAGAATAATTCCAAAGCCTTGTTTCTCCAAACACACCTGGATTAAAATCATTAAAGCAAGTCAGAGTTCAATACAAGGCATTATGCACATGATGAGATCTAGATACCCCGTTAAGTGGTATTATATACACAGCAATGAATCATGTCAAAAACTAATGAATAATACAGTATGGTATTTGTTAATAAATATTTTTGACTGTCTCAACAGAGCACTTTGCATTTACACACAAAAACGTTCAATTAATTTCATACTAAACATTATGACTAAAGATAACACTGGTTGGTGGAAGGAGACTAATTGATGCTGGATTTATATTACAGGTATCTGCTAGTCCAAGTAATTATTAATTAAAATGGCCACGACAATACAACCAAAATGAGTATTTCGTATTATGCAAATGCAATACAAATGACTCACAGACTGGCATACATACATCAAAAAAGTTAAAAGACTAATATTCAATTGATGCTCCCGTAAAAGATCTGACAACTCAGAATAATATCTACAAAAAATTTGAGATTTGTAATCTGTTTGTACGTAGCTTAGACAGTTGTACAACATTCTAGCGACAATATTATATTAGTTAGACTCATCGTCAGTAGTTTCAACTAAAGCTGCTCCGTCATCATCGTCATCAGTATAAAACTCAGCTCTCGCTTCACTATCTTGTATTTCTGAATCAAAGGCAATCATCTCGTCATCACTTAAATGTGGGCTCCCTTCGACGAACTGTGAAAACCTGGCACACAATTAAAAATGAAAACACATTGTAAGGACAGATAATTTAATATTGATGCACAACTACCTACGTCCAAATACCAAATATTCATTTACCTCACAGGATCCTTGAGAGTTGCTACAAGTTTCCAAGATTTACAGTCTGGACTGGAACAAAATTTTCTTAATTCCTTCAAACCTTTTTCAGTTTCAACGGCTCCTTGTGCAAAATATTCCTCTTCAGTTAATAATCTCGCTTTCGGTGGAAACATGCGTTTACTGAAATCCAATCGAATAGATAAACATAGAATACAATGAAAACATTTTAAAATCATTGATTGAAATGATATTTAAACAACTTACTAATATTTTTGGAAATTGTAAAAAAGCCAGTTTCCAGAGTATTGAAACAGGACAGTTACTATAATGACAGCTGTAGAAACCTCCACTAAATCGCTGCTCAGATGAACTAACACTAATCCACCAATCTATCAAAACAAAAATATTGATATCATAGTCATATTTCTAACAGTGTGCACTAGAGTAAATACTCCCAATCAGTTTTACTTATAGCATAAAATTCATTAAAAATGATAGCATAATATTTACTGAACTGAACTCAGTGAACTCATGTGATAAGTAGTTAATTTTAATTTCACATATTAATTAATCAAATATCTATACGAGTGTAGTGTAAGTAAATTATGGTTTACCTGTAAGCCCCATTTAATAATGTCAAGAGTTTTTGGGTTTGTTGGAGGACCGAGACGGTAGCATGTTATAAAAGCAACCACGGCTCCAGTCGTGACATAAACTAAAATGTACGGCAACTTTTGATGCAGCATTTCTTCAAAATGATTCCAAGTTTCACCAGCGAAGTAAAGACACAACGTCCACAACATGCCTATTGTTAAATATGCGGTTTTCCCCTGGTTAGAAAAGTGCCATTTTAGAACCTTTTTCAAATAAATCACCCCCAAACTCCGAACAGTTTGATATTCATCATAAAATATTACCTCACAAACCAAACCGAGCAATGGACATTAGCTTCAATGAGCAATAGCTTCAATGAGCAATAGAAACCTTTGCTTTCCATTGACTCCCGACTCATGATCGTGCAAATGACAGATCAAAGTGTATAAACTACCCACCCTTATCGTTAAATTATTATTTTATTGTACACACCTTAGGTAGAAATCTTGTCACAACAAAAAGAAACACCAAAGCAGCTGCCAAAGCTCCTATAAAAGTTCCTGACGTGTAGAAAAACATAGTCGATTTCGCCAGTTTATGTGCCATAAAAAATAGAGTCAGTCCTAGTACCATTACAACCAACTTCCAAGGATCAACAGCTAATTAATAAAAAGAAATGATAGAAACATCGTACTTTTATATTATTGTGTATAAAACTTGTACAGAAAATGGTACTTACGACGGATTATAAGCATCGCCGAATATGGTCTTCCGGTAGAAATACCAACACATGAAGAATTAAAAGTAGGGAAATTTGCCTGAAATGAAAAACACATTAAAAAATTGAATAAACTGTAAAGGCAAGATTGAGTTATGGCAGAAGAATGCTGTGTTGTACTAATTATATTACTCTTACGTCTCTAACTCTCCACGGCAGTAAATTAGCTGCCCATAAAAAGAACTTGGCTGTTTGAGTATATTTGACCATAACATCTTGAGGATCCGAGCCTTTAATCAATTTGATATCGTCGGCAGAACTTATAATTCTTAGCTGTAAAGATGAAAAATCAACAAATGTTTTAAACTCATGAATACACATACATACATGGTTTAAATTGAGAATAATAATTATAGTTACTTACGGTAGCAGTACGGAAGTAATAAACAAGAGATTTTTTGTCCCCGACCCGACAAAATATTTGAAAATTATAATTTTCTTCAATATCAATGGATCCTCCACTTTTCGTCAAGTAGTGAGTCATTTCTTCTACAAAGAATACAAATAAAAAAGTATGAGCATTAGCATTATATTATTCCCTCATTTTTTCTTATAAATGTTGATTAAGAGGAAAAACGTTTTTGGCTTTCAAAATAATAATACAAATAGATATAATTTTAAATGATATGAAATTCAAAATTCTTACTATTTGTACTTTTTGTACAGACGCAGTATGGAAGAGCAGCCATCCACACGGCAAAGATATACGCAATTAACAATTGCATTCTTTATGTTGACTTTCTGACTGTAAAGTTGAAAATGCAGCTATTATTTTAGTTGATAATTGATAATGGTCAGCGTATTTTCGATTGTCAGGTTTATGGTTGATTGAAGGATGATTGGCGGCGGTGAACGGAATGAACTGGACAACTTCAACTGGAGGACAGAATTACATGCATATTACTGGGCGTTATTCATTTGTAGTACAAAACGTGCAAAAATTAGTGACATTTAATTCATAAACAGATATCGAAAATAAAAACATTATAAAACTTACACAAAATCGAGATTCAGAAGATCAAAAACCCGGTTTCGTTTATGCTACTCAAAACAGTGTAAACAGTCTGTGATGACTTGAAAAAGCAAAGCGGGTATTTCCGAGTTTCCGCATGGACACCGGAAAGTGATACCAGTACACCAATTAAATCACTGAAAGAATGAGCAGTTTTTACAGAATGTCGGTTTATCACCGAAAACACAATGATCATATAAATCAGTTCCCCAAGATCCCATTCGTTCAGCGTTTTAAACATCGCGGTTCCACTTAACCGCCGTTTTCATTCTCATACTCGAAACAGCTGTAGTTTTTATAGTGGCAAAATCTCAATATCTCATGTCAGGTTTTTTGCATTAATTTTTATTTATGGATTTATTTTATGGATTTTTCAGTAAATAATTATTTGCGGAATGAAGTGAAAAGTTACAATCAAAACTGTCAGCATAATTATTCGTTTCATTCAAAATAAATTAGGTACAAATCATCAAGCAAGGACAATATTCAATATTCGGTACTGCTTACCAAGATCAGCAAGGACAGCGAACATTTTAAGATTTATTTACAGTTGACAGTACACTGCAAATTGCACTGCAAAACGTTAATCAAAGGTAAATTAAAATATAAATGAAATCATGACACTTTCTTCTTAAAAACTACAAAAAAGTATTTTAGGCTTTTATTTAACAAATAAATACAACAAATGAATACATGTTCATCGTGTGGATGTTTGTAAAGTTTTCTAGAATGGCAACAGCTGATGGAAACACAGAAACGGATTGGGACCCTATGAAATCTGAATCTGAGTCATTTATGAATACCATGTTTCGAATAAAAGATTCGGACATACTTGGATCTGGTTCTTCATTGAGTAATACTTCCTTTATTCCTTGCCCAAATTATGATCCTGTGACGTCCGTCAATGGGAAATGTTTTAAAGGAATGCATTGTACTTACTATCATGGAAAACACTCTTCCGCTACATTAAAAGGTATACATGCTTATAATTTTTTCAATGCGACAACTATCAAACAAAAATAATGACATTTTTTAGAAATATTACAAACATATTGTTTAAATGTGTCGTTCATTCTTAATTTAGAGTTGCCAAAGTTAGCTGTTCCGGTTGACAATGAGGAAATAATCATAACAACGGATCTGCCACAAAAAGATATAGCTGCCGATGGTTTCATGACAGTAGCTTGGATTACATCTGCTATTGATCCTGGAGAATTTTATTTAATTCCGAAGTATGGCTGGAATTGCATGTGCACACCTGTAAATGTTTCGGAAGATGAAACTGGTAATAATGTATGTTTTTAATACGTGGGTAATGATATTTTATAATGTGATCATATAGATTGTAGATCAGGGTGAATATACATATATGTAATTAGAGAGTTGTTCAAACACATTATTGTGGATAGTAATTTAGATAATTTCTTCATATTTTTATGCATAATGCATGTTTCTCTGTAGCTCTCTAAAATAATAATAGTCCTTTATCGTCATTTATGTGTCTTGTGCCGTTGTGCCCCCACCATCACTGTATAGCTATAGCTGCTTATACTTCTGTATAAATAATTTGTTTTATTAATCAAGATTAATTTAATAATATTTCTTTTCTTTACAGGAATCTCGAGTAACTGGGCTGACTTTCAAAATTTCGAGGAAATACATACCAACTTACAACAATATATGGTTCAACCTCGTTTTCAGCCAACAAGTTATGTGACTGGTCAGATCGTTGCAGTACGATTAGTTGTCAATGGGAATAAAAAACAGTGGTTTCGAGCAGTTGTGCTTGAGGATACAATGCTGGACGACGTGGTGGACACTGCTCCTGCCGTCAAAGTACGATTACTGGATTACGGCATTTGTGCTATAAAGACAGTAAAAGACGTTAGCCCATTATGTAAAGATTTCTGCCACATTAGTTCTATGGTGAGTTGAGAATATGAAAATCTTGTTAATTGAATCCATTAGTTAATATAAAAACTTTGAACGATAAAGAACTAACTGTTTATAAAGTGAAAGTTTATAAAGATTTGGGTTAACCTTAACTTTCACAGGCTTTCAAATGTCGTCTGAACGGTATCAGTCCGATAACAGGGTTTTGGAGTTCTCGAGCTACCAAATATTTTCAAGAACTAGTTCAGGGACAATTTGTTTTGTTGGAAATAAAACAAACGTAAGTTTTCCTTTCAGCAGGACGTACACATAGACATTTTACTAGTAATAAAAATTAGGCCATTAAAAATTTTCTCCTTGAATTGCTTTAGCATTAAAGACGTCGATGGACTATTTAACTTGTTTGAAAATGACCCTTACCTGATTGATGTTTACGTTAAACACAATGGAAACTATGTTAATGTAGCAGAGGAGCTTGTTAAAGAAGGACTGGTCTTACAATGGAATATGTACAAATGGAGACCGTTTGTCAATGAAATTCTGCCATACTGGAAAAATTCTTTCATGCAGCCAAAAGTAACTTTTGAAAGCTTAGAAAATGACAATAAAATATCAAAAATAGTGCGGGACAGGGAACAGTCACGGCTAAAGAAATATATAAATAGATACAAACACTTCCAAAAATGAACGTTTGTAATATGGTAATTTATTTCTTCTTTTGTACACGTTTAATATTGTTGATATGATTATGTGATATAGAATAATAACTTTTCTACAGTAAAATAAATTATGATGGATCTAATTCTAATTGTTGAAGTTGCTCCTCATCGTGGTTAAACAGAGCCCATATAAACAGCATGAATACTTTTAACACTCTAAGGAGACATAATAAGAATTTAGTTTTTCATGAGTGCTTCCGACATTAAACTGCCTTTTTACATAATTTTCTGTTGTAATTAAGTGACTTAATGGGTGAAATCAAAAAGTACTTACTCATAAACAAAATCGACAAACATATCCTTTGAAGAACGTTGCAAACCTTGTCGTATGTCATTTAGGACATCCCCCTGCATGGAATACACTAAATGAGACAAAATTACAATACGTATCCATAATAAATATCAAGAAAAAAGTGCTATTAACCTGATATTCTCCTGTTTGGATGAAATGAAGGTAATCCGTCGGTTTTTCCGTTCTGTGATAAATCTTGCAGAGTAAACAGATTTACTTATATAAAACTTATTGTAATAACATCAACGTTAATACTGATATAAGCAATTGAAATGAGTTGATTTACATGGATATAGGCAAATAAGAAAATAAAATAAATCATGCATGACATGTGACTGTAAATCACAAAAGAAATACATGAAAAATCTGTAGGTATCTGTAACACTCGATTGCAGAAACTATTTCTATTTCTCATCTTATTAGCGTTAGACTTTTGATTTTGAATTACATCAACATTAAAATTTTAACTACATTCATAACCAAACTATGACTTTACCTTTTCTAATTCTGTAGTGGTTCCTATTAGTAGTTGAGTGCAGTGTACGGCTACAATAGTTGAAACTAGCAAAAATTTTCCTAACTCCATATTCATTGTTTGAAATAAATTTATAATTGTATATAGATAATTTTCTGTTAAATAGTCCTTATAATAGGGTTTCAGTATTAATGCAATACTATTAAACAGGATTCAGATTAATGGCATATAGCAAAATGTAAAATGAATTGAATTGAAGATTAAAAGGTTTAATAATAAAATATGAGATTTTGAGAGATTCAGTTCAAAGTGAGACACAGACACTATTGCTGTATTGCTCTTATTGTAAGTTTAGTTGTTTTTGCTGCTGCCGTGGTTTATAAATTGAGAATGAGATGCAGACGCAGAGGGTGAGATGGTAATATGTATACTAAACACATTCAACTCATGTCAAGCTTGTCAGGTAATGTAATGTATAATTTAATCTTCTGCCTGGTAGCTTCTTGGCAAAGGTATCATGTTGTTGGTGACTTCACTTGAATAGGTAGGATATCTACATTATGAGACTATAGGGGCTGTGGACTGTAGTAGTAGCAGGGAACCAAAGAAATTTTTGGCCTGATAAAGACTGTATCTACAACTAAAAACGAAATTTTTATTATTGTTTAATAACAGATCCTTTACAATTCTCATCCGTATCAGAAGAGGTGCCGTTATATTACGTTGGGCTTATATTATAGGAGCAGCTTGTCTCCCTGACTAAAATTTAAAGCCTTTAAGACACATTCGTTCCAGAAGGGTCGGGTCCCTTCTTGATTAGCTTTTACTTACCTACTTTGTTTGGTTCAAGGCCAAAGGGTAATGCTCTACATTTGAGCACTTTCGTTTTGACATTGAAATATAGATTAAGTTCAAGTACTCTGAACTCAATCCTAAACTACAACAACATCAACCCTTAAAAGATCGTTTTCCTATATTGACTGAACAGAGTAACTATACCTATGTATACAGTTATTCTGTAGTACCCATTTATAGAATAGATATTAGTACCTGTAAACTCGCATTTTTGTCATCTTCATCACCAGAACAAGAAAAAGTGACCTTTGGTAAAGGCAATATAGGTTAGTAGTTATGTATTTACATGTTTAGTTAGTGTAAGTATTAGGACACACTTACAATTACCGACGTAGGTGTGTACTCTAGGTACCTAATTCATTTTATTGACATACATATTGTTAAGCGTCTTTTGTATACATTCTACAATGTAGTACCTACGTACATAGTAGCAAATATTATGCAGTATTTGTATATATAGGTAATTAATTCTGTCGATAATTAAGCACAATGATTGCAGACAAATAATTGTAAACTGAAAAGACGTCACTGAATCATCATCGCTATTTCGATATATATGATCTTACGAAGTCAGGAGGTTTGAATTTATGTAATTAAGTCTATAGACTCTATATATAGATCTTTAGATAATATTAGGTACTTATGTTATGTAATGTTGGAATGTGAATGAGGATAAAAATGCAAATGACTATGACAATCTCTAATGAACCTATTAGACGCACATGATCAAGTTCCTTTGATTGTGTTGATTTCCATCTGCCATGTAATTATCATGAGATTTTAGTAAAAGTAAAGGAAGAGCAAAAGAAAATCCATAGTTTTGAATGGTAAGCAGCCCATTAGTCAAGAGTCAGACATCATTATAAGACCAACATAAAGTATAAATCCATTGCGACAAAAATAAAACATGTCAACAACAGAATAGAACATTCAAATGATGAAGATGAATGGAGTTTTTAGATGTAGATGAAAGAAGTGGAAAAGTTATTCCGACTTCTGTGTAGCTGACCTACTTTTACCGCTAGCACACTCACTATACCTATTCTAAGAAACAAGTCTTTGTTCCTCCAGCAAAGTAGTACCTAAATAAAAAGACATCACCGTGTAGAAGCACCAAGTTCCTTCAAAACACAAATCCTCCTATTCATTCATCCTTCACAATGAATCTCAGATATCCGTTTAGTTTACCAACTTATGTAACCTGCCAAATTTTTTCATCATACATTTATGCGTGGTGTGAAAAGATGTGTATATGGCTTAACAATTTAATGATAACAAAATATAAGGTGTACTTACTGCCATATTATGACAGACCTTAGCAGCATTACGACTTTTGAGGTTACTCTGACTCTGAGGTACCTTAGCTCTGCTCTTTCTCGTGTCTCTTTTTCAGTTTTATGTAAATTTTTATAAACTACGCAGCAATAACAATTGTAAAAGATACATTCATACTCATATTCCTCACAGTGCTGTTTTTAAAACTGCTGCTTCATACTTCGAGTATATATTTTGGGGTCTTGGTGTATTGTGTTTGTAGATGAAGGACTAATTGTGTAGGTATATTATGTCAATCATCGCTATTTTACTTACACTTCAGTCTGAGAGTATACTCTGGAAGTGTGTGTATTTTCTACGTATATCTTATGAGATTGTGTTAATTGCTGATATACCTTTAGAGGTACCTTGTATTACTAAAATAGATGATGCATGCAACATCGATGTCATCGAATTTGTCTGAACCATTGAGTCATGGAAAACCTATGTATAATTTAGCGAGTCTCCACGGGCTTGTAAACTCAATTGTAGCATGGAATGATTTTGTGATATTATGCAATTTGCTGTATGTTACTGTTACTCGGTCGCCCCCTGTCCTTTCCATATATAGTTTACTGAGAATTTGCTACGAGTATTAAACTGATGGGATATTTTATTCTGTACTATGACAATGTAGTTCATACCTAGTATTTATAGAGTAGCATATCATAAGGACCTATACCAATTTATCTAGCAATCTAAAAGCATGCCCTTTGACATTTATCTATGTGTAGTAATATCTACCTCTGCATTGTACACATACAGAAAACAGATAGCCAGCTGCTGTGACAAACCAAGTCTTATTCACTTATGTGAAGTGTGAACTACAGACTGCTGACGTACTTCTGAAATCAAAACTTCAAAACTTACGGCACTTGTGTAACTACATGTTCTCGCTTCACTATTCCTTCATGAATTTCATTTTCATACATCGAAAGAGTCACTTCAATTGAATAATCTCGGATTCCTTCCCATATCTCCAGATTAGGAATCACTACATCTACCTTGATACTGTATACATTCATACGGAGAATTTCTTCAACAAATAATTATGCATGAACGCATCAATAGGAAACTATTTTCATTCTGAAATATCTGTATGAAATGGAATTGTGAGTCTTCCCACTCTAATTAAATTTCTGAAGTTCAAAATGTTGGAAGGTTGGAACACCTATATGCTATGGTTAAGTTAGGTTTAGTATGGATTGTAGACAAAGATTCTTCATTCATGTAAAATGTGGAGAAAGCATACAGCAAAAATACGTGTAGTTACATATTATTACTTTTATTGCTACTCTGCAGACATCAGATGTAAATCACTCCCTAAAGTAATGTATACCAATAATAACCGTGTAGCACGAAATTATCATTAGTAAAACATGAATCTGAAAATCTTGCATGATTATGTTACGTGCATAAGTATATAGTAGAGGCTGAGTCGATGATCTTAAATAATAGGCCACATTAAGCATGCAGCATCAGTAAGTATATATGTGTCACAAAAGAAGTAGATATTATGAATGGTAAATATTTGTTGAGGATGAATGGATTGAGTTGAAGTTGTAAATAAATATTTACATTCTCCTTCAACAACAGATCTTTCATTCCCATCATGCTGTCATTTTTAACTAACAATGGGAAGAACTAGGAACATCGTGTATGTATTATCATTTTCAGTAAAGAGACACGTGCATGACATTCAGTCCACTTAAATACAAGCTACAACCAAGCAGCATACTTGTTGTATAATATAGAGCATCTTTCGTTACAGACCCATGCACTTATACACGATACAAATAATAGATCTCTGTATTATTCGATTGTGTTTAGCAGCAAGTTGGTAAAATGAAGAAGTACATAGAGGGTATGGATTTTGAACACGCGCAGCCTTATTTTGCCCGTTTCATTCACTGAATTCATTCATGAATGTGCCTATTCAGTATGTGAATTGCAAACAGAGACTTTCGCCATATTATCAAGCTGGCATATGCTATACCTATTTCAGAGTGTTATACAATAAACATATGCCGTGATTCTGTCTAGGTATATATAAGTTTAACAGAAACTTTCTCAAGCCTTAATGGAGTCATTCAGTTCACTTAGAACACGCACAACGCTGGCCTTTATTATTTCACCTTCTGAAATCTGTGGCTCTATTTGGACTAAGTGTATAGAGGTATAGGTATACACTACTTAGGCATGGCATGAAAGTACATAGTAACAAATGTGAACTTGTACACTCCAATCTATATTTAGACTGTAATAATAAACTTCTCTTTTGGTTCGTTTTGAAGTGTCTCTTCTGAAATTCTTTATGGACCATCACCGTGATGCTCTCTACGCACGTACCTCGTAATTCCTTCTTATTGCGTATACACTGTCTTTCTCTGTGCGTGTGCTTTGAGCAGTTGAACCTTCAAATCTTCACAGTCATGTCAAGAATCCTACTAGAGATGTGTAACATATATTGCCAACTAATGTGTACCATGCACTATGTAGTGTATTTATTATTTCTTTGCTTTCGGCAACGCATGCCGTGTGCTTTCCCTACTCTCTCTATAGATGTGTTCATGTATTCATATGCGAGAAATTATTAGAGCCCCTATGTACTTTAAGTCTTGTAGTAGGTGTACAATTTACAACGGACTAAAGTATAAAATACATGCGATAATCGTGTATTGCGAAGCTACATATATGGACCATTACAATACAGTCAAAATATAACATGAGTTATCTCGAGAAGAGGTTTACGAAGATACTGATCAAACAGAATAGAAAACTAAATACTTAGATTTTCACTGCTACTATTACATACATAGTTGGATTCATTTCCGAGTGGAAATGACGCAAGCACACCCTAAGTCAGGAAGAGATTGATTCAAAACTAGGTCAATGTGAACAGTGTACTGTACTGTTACCGTGTCTATTTTTAGCTCTCTGTTGTAGATACCGTATAACGTATTCAAATGGCAAAGGCTAAATTTACCTTCCATCTATCTAGATATGTGTTTAATAAGCTCGAAACATATTTGATGTCTTCTTCACAGTAATAAGGAATTAAATTAATTCAATGTCAAAGAGAATTGTAAATATTGCTGTTTCTTCTATTATGACATTTTACTGTCATCTTGATTACAAACTCATATCGCAACACAAACGAGCCATTCAGGAAACAAGACGGCGATGCTTTTCCTTTCTATACAAAATGTGCCATGAAGTCTTCGCTTTCACACGTTCACACATCTTCGCTTTTTATACCTACCAGTATAAATTGCACAGTGCTCCTTCTCCTTTTACTTCGTTAGCTGCCTTTATGATTCACTAAGCATGAAATGAATTATGCGTGAGAAAAAATGAAACAGACTTTATTATACATACACCTATAGGCTTATCATTTGTTATCTGATGTTTCTATTTCACCATCTTAGTGAAAATTATCATATACATTATGAAGAGGCAATCAAGTAATTCTAGTAGTATGGAATTCCTTTTAACGTTACGCAAACACTTAAATTAGTTCATGTTCAGTTAAATAAACACATTGTATTTTCTAAGTAGTGAGCGTTACGTCAGTATATGCTTGCAGGTATCATTAATTAATAAAGTCATTAGAAAAGTCTTTATTTAGATAACAAAACTTTATTGACCGACAATCGATTACAAGAGGGTGTGTGTGCAATGTTTATACTTTACGCTGATTTCAATAACTGTAATTTTTTTCAGCATTCATTTCGATAGTTTATATTACATACACTTAGGTATGTATGGATTCGATTCTCCTACAAATTGCAACCCACTTTCGCTTCTCCTAAAAATTACAGCCCACTTTCGCTTAAATTAACAAAAAAGTTATTGATTTAAAATATAAAACAGTTAGTTGTAAGTGATTTAATTTTACTAACACTAATACCTGAGACCTTAAAAATGCCAATTTATTATGCTGATCGTTGATTAGCAGTCTCAACATTGGGTTACCCGGTCGTTAGGTTAAAGTATTAGGATACTTAGGATACAATAAATACCCCATGAAGCAAGATTGTGGCATGTGAAATGTATTTGTATGTAAAACTTTTGCAATCCCATTTTTACAATGAAGAATTATGTTTCAAAGAAAGGAGCTGCAACTATACATGCTCATTGTACTGTGCAGCTAGATTATTGATCTCAAATGAAGAACAATTTTTATTCTTCAAGAGTAAGTTGTAACAAAAATATTTGTGAAAGTAAGTAAAAGTAAGTGAAAGCATTTTAGATATGGAGAATTGTTACTTGTTACCATTATGTTGCAGCTCATGAATTTACAGCTCACCGACTTTACAGCTCTTGTTTTAAAGGCTTATGAAATCTAAAGTCACCAAGCTGTAATTTACATCCGACTCTAACAAGTTAGAGTCGGATGCAAAGGGCTCTAAAGTAAACTTACTTTAGAGCCCTTTGCACCCTTTGTTGAACAGAATTCAAAATTATTCAAAAACATAATAATAACATTATTGAATTTTATTACCTAATTAAATATTAAATGAAAGAAGTGACATGAATAATTATGACGTTTTTAGGATAAACATAGCAATAATTTACAGCGAAGGATGCAAAGGGCTCTAAAGTAAGTGACTTTGAATGGGGCGTACATTACAGCTCGACGACTTTAGATTTCCCAAGCCTTTAAAACAATTGGTTGAGCTGTAAAACCATGAGTTGTATGTGTAAAACCAGTGAGCTGTAATGAACACCGAGCTGTAACGTACGAGAATCAAGTCGAATATAGGCTTTAAATTTTTTCCTTTGCAATGCAATGAATTTCGAAGGCAGTGTTTCAGTTTATATCTGAGAAAATATTACTTTTACATATTATGTATAATTCGGCTTGTAAACTTGTTGAAGTTGCTTGAGACTGAGAATTGAGCGTCTCAATATCCTATCACCCTTATCTATAATTGGTACCCATAGTTGTTCCATATATTATGAAGTATGGATTAAATATGTCAACGAATAACAAGAGTTGAAGATTTAACAATTAATTTTACATCCAACAAAAATACTGATAGTAAGTAATACAGTAAGACCCTAGCTCCATTCCATTACCCATTAGGATCATCCTGTACTCGGGGTAGCCGATCCTACACTCAGGAGTCAGGAGAGAATTAAGCACCAGGAGCGTATCCAGGTCACACCTTTGGGGGGAGGACTTGAGCAAACCTCGGTTATATATGTCAAGTTTTCGCGCAAAGCGCGAAAAATTTGAGCAACTTTGAGGCAAAATTCAGTATAATATTCACGCGTAGCGTGAAAAAATTTAGCAAATTGAGCCCAAATTTGCAAAAATTTAGTTCAATATCAATGGAAATTGCATCAAAATCTCTTGTAGCGCGAAAATTTTTGAGATTGTTTGCATTTTTTGGGGAGATTTTGGGAGAAACCTGATTTTAGTAGTATAAAGTCTAAAGAATTAGGGCGGGGGGCTTCAGCCCCTTAAGCCACCCCTAAATGCTCCACTGTTAGGCACACATTGTATATATGTAGTATATTATACTACTTCTCGTTGTCCCCTCTTACAGAATGAGTGGATTCCGGTTTTACTTTTACCTTTGTGCCTTTTGTTAATTTCAATACCTAAACCATGCCAATTCTTAACAGAATTAAGAATATGTATTTCTTCAACGTAGGGAATTACGTAGGTCCGTTAAATTAAATCCTACACAAATACTGTGACCCCAAAATTGTTTTATACCAACGAAACTTAACATTAGTGAAAGTATATTATGGAACAAATACATTCAAGTTATATCAGAAGCAAGTCAACAATGGAATTTTGTAATATTCAACTAATGTATCTCAATTTGCTTTCTTCTAGCAAGAAACGCAGTGTAACGTAATCTTTGTATTAGAACCCTAGGGCAGGGGTCTACTAACTAAATGCTAAAATAATTGGCACGGGTAATAATAGATCTAGGTATATAAGGCATGGAAAACCCTTAAGGTTGTATTAGAGACCAGGATTCTGATAGAAGATTTACAGTATTTTGCAAGTAAAAATGCAAAAAAAAATCTAACAAATGAAGAGCTTTTTTCCTGCCACAAAGAAATGTATTGAGTATTGTTATGAATAACGATTCATTGAAACGCATTCATAACAATATCTTGAGATAACTAAAGCCGATAAACTTCTGGATGTCAAAAAGTACAAAAACTTTCATGAACTTTGAGCTGAGTCGGCTGAGTGAATTGTAACGAGAGATTTGTAAATGCATAATAGAATATTTTATAGTATATTACATTTACAAATCTGATCTAAGGGATAATAATAAGTATTGGTACTTATATTTTTTAATGAGGGATTATTTTAATAAAGATACGCTTCCACAGGTATGCAGGACTTATCTGTATTTTTCGAACGCATACAATGAATTCTTCCTTAGATTTAGTAATAGTAAATGTTTCACTTACTTTGAATTGGACCTTTTCATATCTGAACATGATGATTTGCCATGTGTACTTGTATTAAATTGGAATGAAAAGAAAGTAGGTAGTGGTTCGACGTAGGCAATCTCTAGATGTGATTCGATTAACATTTCCAGTTGCCAGTTGGCCATGTGATGTTGAATAGAAAGCCACAGAGGTTTGGCCATTGAATTAAGAGAATCTGCACTAGTACTAATTAAGATTTAATAATGCGGGGCTTCCATACACGTTCATTTCTCCAGTCTAATTTCTTCTGATAGACTAGACTGGTTCAATGCGCTGTAGGATAACTAACACCAAATTGGCAATTCAACGAAGAAATAATATTCTGCCGAAGCAACTTGTTTGATGTCTGTTTCAACTAAGGCATTCATATTGATAACCTATTTTGTTTCGTGCTGATGAATTAGTGCTCCTGTAACACTCATATCCCGTTAATTACCTCAACATCATTTCTTGGCAGTGGCTCTACAATTCTAAGCGAATGTACGTACAATGTTATACATAGTTTTCATGTTTGTGTAAGAGTAAGAAGTATTTGTGTTTGCGTTTGCTTAAAATACACTAACCTATATATGGTAATAAAATATTGTAGAGAATCTTAATAGTAACGTCTTAGAAGAACTTAGACGAAATCTATCTGCAGAAAGTCAAAGATTTTCCATTTGTGTTGCTGTACCACAACCAAATTAAAAGCAGTGCGTGAATAATGCAAAAGTGCCCACTTAGAGTAAGATGGACAACTGACTGTAGTAATTACTGGATAATAATTCTTCAATAGTAAAGATTGTCAGTGATGATGACGTAGGTTTTTGAAAATGAAAGTATAGGTAAGCATACGATATGATGCAAAGATGTGTAATGAATACATGGAATATTGTAGCAATGATTTTGGCTTGTCACCATCGCAGAATTTGTCTTTACAGTGAAAATGTTATTTTAAATAATTTCCATTTGTATAAACTCGGGTGGAGGTTGCAAAGCGTATATTTTCACAGTATCCTTTACGTTTTTTCTTATAATATGTTCATGAAGCATCCCCCTTAATTGGCAAGCTATGAACTATAGGAATTTCAGAAATAATAGTAAATTAAACCGCCTACTTTTTATACTTTCATACTATCGTGCACAGTAATCGGAGTAAGTGGTCTTACCGTACAAATTAGGCCTCCAATTAATTCTCCTGAAAGAACGTGAATTAAATATTCATGGTACGGAGTAATTTTCTTGTTCATGAATATGTACGGTATTTGTAGAAGTATACTTGACAGTATAGTAAGCTCCAGAGAAATTATTTTCATTCCGTTATAACGGACTAATGTCAGTCCAATCTGTCAAGGTCAAGTAAAGAAAAAGTCCAAATTTTAATGGCAAGACAGAATGGTCAATGCTCTTTCCTATAGACTCACAAACGAATGCGTATACCAGCTGGCTACACACTTTATTTGTTTCTATTTCTCTTTCTGCTAAAGAACGCCAATTTGTAAACTTAAAGTAAATTAATGTTGTTTATTTTGACCATACTTATGTTACATAGGTAGGTTGTTGTACCAGTGAAACACTATAGTTTGCATTTAATTGTATGAAATATTTATTAATTATGATTATTGCAACGTAGGCCTCATTTTAGACAGCAAATGTAGTATATACCTAGGTGAAACTTGAAAAAAAGAGAAAGCTAATAATTTTGATCAATTTTTTATCCACCATACCATAGTAAATTGTAATAATATTATTCTGTTAAATTTAACTATTATTAGTTTATTTGGCCAGTTCTTGTTTCCTGGTATTTCTTCTTGTGAATCAATGAAAAATCTCAATTTAATTTGAACTTATAAAAGAGGCATATGTATATAAACAATAAAAGCTTCCTAATTATTTTTCATTTCAAAATATGCATTCTATGAAAAGCAAAGTCATTTCCTTTCTCTTTAGGTACTTTTACTCGGTTGGAGATTGGAGTATCAATAACTTCGTTACAGTATGTAACCGCTGGTAAGCAAAGTGAGTGTCACGAATCATCCATGGCTTAAAACGCAATGTGAGTATTTGTGTTTTTAAATACTGATAGTAGCTTTTCTATGTATTTAATTTGTTTTCACTTACCCCAATTAGCTGCAATATCAACAAGTAAATTGTAATTGAGCTCAATGCAACCACAGCTGGAATGAGAATCATTATTTTGTATTTTGGTGTCCAAAACACCCTAATCAGTGAGTTGTAGATATAAGAGTTTAATAGTCCCTGAAAAATATATATGCATAGTAAGTACCTTAGGAATTCAATAATTTACTATACTATAAGTATTATCCTGTATAGATAACATTAGTTTAGATTTACTTTCACCTTACACACCCTAAGAGTAAAAGAACATTTATTTCTCTTGTCAAAATGATCAACACAGTTTTTCCACTTTAATCCATGAAACTAGAAGATTCTGTTAATTATGTCATGATATTACTATATAGGGTTCTACAAGTTTTGGAGCTCCTAAATATTCCAAAAGGATTTCCTTACCAATTTTGTTTGCAAATTACAATATATGTTTCGGAAATTCATATATAAACTCGTTTCGGAAATTCACTCATGATACTAAATGATTGTTTTATATATAATTGATTGATATTACGTTGTTAGAACAAATGTGTTATTGAAATGTTCTTTTCTTCTTTGGATCATAGGGAAAAAGTTTTAACAGATAGACAAAGATAGAGAAAGAATTACAAAGATTAAGACAATCGTTTTTGTCAGATATTTTCCCGTGTGAATTTTTCTTCCAAGGATGCAAGTGGAAACAACAACGACTCTGCATTATGCAAAATTTAGTTAATTCCTACTTGCTATAGGTATTTAATGTTTATGGTACAATTGTATAACCCATGCAAAATATATAATATGCAACGATGCAACCCAATTATCCATTATCCTTGTCAACATTCATTAGTGTTTCATTGAAGTTGCAACTGAAAATGATATATTGTCTGAAACAAAATTTAATTCTGCTTTTATATTTATAATAGGCCTGCTGAATTGCATAGATTGAATTGACAAGATTTTTTAAGGATTATTAATGAATGAGGAATAAACTAATCAAACACAAAAACTTGACCGTTTGGTTAGTTTCTTTAGAATCTTTTAAACAATATCGTACACCATACATGGAATGTAGTTACAATTAAGGTTTAGACACAATTTCAATAATGGACTTGGCTGTAACAAATCTTTAAAATAATTCTTATTAACAATTCACAATGTGCGTCTATACATCTATTCTGTAAATGGATGGTACCCGTACATCGTAATGTAAAATACGCAGTCTGAAAGTCAGAGATGCAGTATATAAAATAAAATGTCTCTATTGTTATAAGCATTGAAAAAATGTTTGTTGAACAATTGTACTTTCAAACACCTATAGCTTTTATAACATGCTCTTATTTTACTACTACATGTAAAAAACAAATTGTATTTAAACTTACAACAGCAATACAGCAATCAGAGTTTGAAAGAATTTTTCCGTTTCCGGGCTAAATACAATAAAAACAAATTTTTATAAGCATTACAATAATTACAAATACTTTCTAAAGAGAAAGCAAAGAAATCATTTTTCTCACTTCATACGCGTCCCAATAGCATTGACCAGATATTATACTTCATACAATGTACTATTAGTAAATACAAATCTTGATTTGAATTGCAAAATAAATTAAGCTATTACTTTTTGTCTAGGAAAAAGCAAAAGATTTGTTTTGTTTTGCAAATAGTAAAGTGTATGGAGATTGACTAAATAGTAATATCCCTATTTGCCATAATTTCAGTTTCTCTTATTTTTCTCACATATTTAAATAGATGGATAAGAGACAAGTGTAGCGAATCAATTCAAATTCTCTGTTTACTGAAGACAATTGTTTGTTACTGAAAAACTATTCTGTTGTATAAAGTTGGAAAAACGTTCCAAATGCTAGTGGCAAAAGTACTTGCATCTTTAGTGGCCCATGAATAAGAATAAGATGAAATTAAGCTGGACTAAATGTAAGTAAGCATTAGGAATTATTCTTGTTACCTGTATACAATTAGACTGGCACTGGTGCAAGCGAACACGCAACCAAAGTGCCATAATACGGTAATAAAAATTGAATTGATTTTTCTTCTCCACCAATTTTTCCAATAGGCCGATTTTTGTTCGTCCTTCCATTGTATAACTACTTCTGCTTTTTGTGTCTCTGCATTATGCTCCTTTAAAGCACAAAGAGATTTATGTATTTTAAGTGTTTAATTTGATAAAAATCCGAGTCCCGCCCGAATTACTACTTACTAGTCGCTGAAGAAACATTACTGTTTCAGCAAAATGCAAAAACTTTGGATATTTACTTGTAAAGCTTGTTGTTCAAGATTTCTGTCAAAAGTATGTCTGAATCTTTGTATTTGATGGTTGTAAAATAACTCTGTGCTGCTCATTTCATAATTTACTTTCTCCAATCACCAGCGTTTACTTCCTAAAGGGTCTGAGTGATAATTTCTTGGCAATTAATTCTGAGTGTTTCAATAGCATGTCTTGAGTAAAACCTAAGTGAGTGGTATAAACAATACTAGTGCGGTATGCGTTTTCATGTGTCGAGAAACTTTTTCTTTTCACCCAGTTAAATAAATTAGTGGAGCACGCTATGTTTATATAAAATATAGAATCACAGAACCTGCTTGAGCAATTCTTAACTGAAGCACAATAAACAGAGTAAGAAGGTCGAGGTTCACACAATGAAGAAACATGAAGGTGTTCAATGCACGTAAAAGAAAGTGAATGTAAAGAAAACGCTTTCTTTGCAGCACAAAAGTAAAGAAGGAATTTGCTTTCTACTTTCTACCACATGCACATTATTCTGCATACCTTTCGCACCACCACAGTGATCAACTATTTATGGGGAGACTGTTGTATTTCAAGACGTGCCATATGCTTTTGGGAATTCAACGTAATGAAGAAGTATCGATGTCTATTGATTTGTTAGTCACTGCAAAATTACACAATCAACCCATGAACTCCTAGTACATTATAACGACTTTGTGCTACCACACGAACGAACAAACGACAAGGAAATTGAATGAACTCTGGATCAACCTTTATAACCTGCAAAGTTAATTCCGCATACCATACAGCTGTAATCTACCCATACACTTATGATGACTAAGACTGTTTTCCTATTTGCATGTTACTGTCTCTCTTTTCTATACAATATTCAAATTCAAATCAATCAAGTCTACCATTGACAAAAACTCTGAATACATACACACACAAAATTATTTCAATTTCAGCTTTCGAAAAACTGTAATAAATTTTGATTAAAAAAATCCTAAAAATCTAGCCACAATCAGTAGGTGTTGTGGGGTTAAAGTAAGTATAAGTGCGAATTTGATTGTGCAAGTAACAATAATAATAGCTACCTACGTATATACAGGAAACTTGTTTTGCTAAAAGGAAGAAACGGAATTATGAGTTATGTTTGTATGTACTAAGTCCCTACTAGTAGGAAGTTTGTTCGGGAATTGTGGAGTGAGGGAGGACGGATAGACGACGACGACACGACAGTTCTACCACTAAGTACACACTACCAACTACCAAAACAACTCTGCACGTTTTTCGATGAACCCAACTGTTGCCTGCTCTGCATCATCATTTTCTTCATGATCACATCACTCACATCACATCAGATTCCCATTCCCCTCACAGCCAGAGCATGCCATTGCCATTTCGACTTGCTCTCGGAAATCACAGCTCCTTCCTACTTTGCCCGTCTTTATTTTGCGTAGTACTTACACAAGGACAAGCTAACACTCACACGCTCTTTCCCCGCACATGTTTAGACAACTGGAAACACATTTATACACGTAGGTAGTATTTCCTTCCTTTCCCTTGTGCTTTCCTTCAAAGTCTACATGTATACCTTCAAATGGACCGTCTGGAGTAGGTCGCCCTGCTGCAGAGGTACAATTCAAGATCTACTCTACACTATTACACGGGTATCCACTATGTACATACAAAGATTCGATTGTAGGAATGCGCAACATATAATCTACTTTCTCTAAACTGCAGAAGATACAATCGTTTCCAACAACTACCTCAGTGACTGCAGTAATCTCCAAATTCCAAGCTAAAAACTCCCTTTAATAACCAGCAATACAATTTTATTAAGACTTCCCTAGTTTATAAGTAGTTGCGCAATTTAATTAACTTAAAAAACGAAAAAGAGCTGAACTTCAGCTCTTTTTTGCATGTGTATTCTGCAGTCTGTAGTGATTGCAAGCAACGTTTTATTAAATATGAACAAACTTATTTATGAGTTTGCAATGTTATTAATTAAATTTAATGCAATGGCCATCTAAGTACTAGAAAACTAATAATGGCTTTATCAACTTATACCAAAATCGCGTTTGCCACTACAAATACGATACTGCTGCTACTGGATGTGTAATCAAGTCGTATACGAAAACTTGTAGTTTATTTTTTTAGTGTTTTAATTAAGGTAGAGCGATTGAGAAAGCATACCATACCGTACCTTAGCAATATTAAGCCTCCCTTTGTTTGTACTCAAATCGCCGAATCGAAAATTAAAAAACTACTGCATGTGCGTAGTATAGAGTTGTAAAAACACCATAGGCATTAGGCATAGCTTAGATTTGGTTGAATGTATGCAGGATTGACTCATTTTGTTTGTTACGTAACGTAATAATTATGGTTGCACGTGTATGATGTAGTGTTTAGTGCACTTTCAGCCGCATAGTGTTTCATTACTATTTGTTTCCAAAGTGGAAGATAATGCAATAACATTTGCAGCTAAATAAATATTTTCCTAGAAAATATTCGCAATTTGTTCTACTCTACGCTATAAATATATCCACTCTACAAAGAACAAAGGAAATGATTCATTTGAATATCTCTTTGTTAGTTACTCGTATGATTATTGATGAGTTTTGTAGTATTACCCTATATACCTAGATTAGTTTGTATATTAAATTTAGTATTGAAATTAATTGTACAAGAAATTCAAATACTGTTCGATTATTGATTGTTCAAACCCGTCACTGAGTAAACATAATGATTAGCCATCAAACTTATTTGGTCGTAAAAATGAACTTGAGATAGGAACTAGAACTAGTAAATCAGTGTCCGTGCTCCGTGCGAGAAGAGGATAGCATGATTGCATGCAACGTATAATTTTAAGCCAACTAACAATAAGCTTTGATATTTATTATATCTTTATATTA
>JAQFYB010001875.1:0-28641 GCA_034694085.1 Pogonognathellus longicornis
TAGGGCTGGGTTGGGTTGGCATGCTCAAGGAGCCAGATAGGGTTGGGCTGGAAAAAGGTGACCCTCTAGACGCTCTAATGTATATGTAACGTTATTTATTATTATCGAAGATTACATTTTACGGTTACATGTACGTAATTGCAATATTTTCAATTTAAATTGATGTATATATATACTGAGTGTATAATAAAATGACTTAGCGACCCTTAACAATGAAAGTGGCGTATGTCCGGGTTGGTATTTTCCATTTATGGAAAATACCAACCGACCCAATGTGGCATACGTCACTTTCGAATTAGTGGCCACTGGGCAAATGTCACATTCATTGTTAAGGGTCGTAAGGTTACACTTTCTGTTAAACACACATAAATATATTTTATCTGAAGCGGAAAAATCTAGAAAAATAATTTAAATGAAAGACAAAACCGCAGACTTTCTCTTAGTTTTCAACAAATCGATGAAGAGCATTAAAATAAATACAACGAAGGATTGTCTACTATGACGTCTATTTCCACAAGTCAAATATTATGACATTTCATTTCAAGTTGCTAAGTCCATGTATCTGGGTTGAGTTTTGTAAATTCTCTTCACACTTTGTATTAAAATCAGAGATTGAATCGGATCGAGCTAGACCGACTCCCTTCAAAAAATTCAAATCGCACGGCTAAGCCATTTTTAATGATAGTCGGTATTTTCATAGCTAATATAAAGTTAAGAACTGTTTGCCCTGTGATTACTGTGAACGTGTATTGTCATCCGATGTTGCACAATTGTGTCTACACTGTTATTACTACACGACCTATAATGAACACATTTACTGATGGTGGACATATATTTATTTTGTATAGAAAATATTTTGGGTTGACGCGTTGTTGTGTGAAGCACTAGAAGATCTAACCGTATTATACATTACATATCTATGAAAGTATGCGTAGAGTAGAATACTAAAAATACTTTTGGTTATATTATAATGCAAGGAAGAAAAGCAAACGTATCGTATCTTATCAGACACTCAGTTGTTTGCAAAAGGATTTTACACGCTTCACTCAAAAGAAGAAAGGAAACAGAAATCCTCAAAAATGCAAATTTCTCATTCCATTCTGCTAGCGCTTCATTCTGCATACATTGTATGCTACTCTAGTAGTGCTTCTTGTATTCAGGAGTGATATTCTGGCATTGAACGTTTGGAGTGTTGTGCCTTTTCTTGTTTTGTTTAATGAAAGTCATATCCAGTGCTATCAGTCTCAATCCATAGTGTTAGATGCACACACAAAGGTACTTTAAAGTCCTTTAGTTGATGCAGCATCATTCATAGCGTCTTTGGCATTCTATCTGATTTTTGCATGCAGCTTTAAAGTTGAATGCAGTCGGCGCTGGTTACGAAGCTCGTGTTACACGTTAGAGACTTAGAGACAACATATGTCATTCCATTAGCATTCAACACACCCTCTATTTCCAATCAAAAATCCCACTTTCCACTAGCAGACGTATGTTGCCTAGTACATTATGTAACAAAAAAGTGTTCTTTCATAGGATGTGAATGTCTTAAACACCCTGTGAAACGAGAATACCCCAGAATGTCTGCCGTCTGCATTTATTCTCCATTCATACAAGTACATAAGTGCACATAAGTATGCATACATACGTGCATAACGTACAACAAGCATAATTCAGCTCACTTTAAATCATGTAGCTTCAAGGTTTCTTGCAGCCTGTCTGTGTAGATTCGCCCATGTCTTTCTTCTTCTCTGTGTATAGACTAGAGTCAGAGAGAGAGAAGGAACATGAACACAAGGAGAAGCAGGTATATGGGAGTGTAGTAGTTTGCTGGTGGGGAAACTAAGGATAGTCGAGGATCTAGTGCTGGGGCTACACATGTAATAGCAAAAACCATCTTTGCTTGTATTTATATGAAAATCTTACACAGTGCGTTCCCCCTTCTTGCTTATCATTTCTTTATAAAGCTCTTTTCTCTTATGTAGCTACTAGCCGGTTTTTCATATGTGAAATTTCATTTCTAAAGTGTAGTCATTCAGACAAACACAAATACTACAGCAATTCTTTGAATATTGTTATGACCATCTATAAGTTGCAATTCGTGCAGCATCTATTCAACTACACGTGTTTCACTTCCTTTGCATTTTTAGTCTTTTGACTAACAATCAGCATAATAATAATCCACCCGCGTACCACACATCCATAAACTTACCATGTTCCATTCTCCTCCGCAATTTCTTTTCGCTTTTTACCACTCACTGTACTGGGCTGTACCCAGGCACATTTTCCTTTCAATTACATTAGCTGGGAAACAGAGAGTTGAAGATTCCATGTAACTTTTATATAATTGATAATTATGTCCAACACTAACTGAGCCTGGGAAATAAAAAAGGAACATTGTAGCAGTCATGTAAAGTAACATTTAACTTAACAAATTGCAAGTGCAACTAGGGATAGATTAGATTTTCCTAAAACTTTTCACAAATGGCACACATTCACCCTATATACTTTCCTCTGTAACAACTGTTCATCCACAAAAAAACAACTGCAGTTCCAACAATTGTGTGCTTGTATTACAAGTTAATGAGAATATGTCATCATACTAATTTATTACACAGACAAAATTTATAAATGCTACTTGCACAAGGGACATGGTGCGTTATATTTATGACACTCACTCTTATTTACCTATGCAAAAGTATTGAAAAAAGTTCGAGGATATATGCTATCACTTTAGCTCAACTTTTACAAACTATTCAAAACTGGAAGAAGCATTGCCCTTTTTGTCAAACTAATCGAGTTCATATAGCGCATCTAAACCGCCTAGTTTTGTCAATAAAGATTTTTTTTTCTTCATTCATTTAAAGTTTATGAGTTCCAGTATGGGTAGAATTTACAGCACAATTTATTAATTATAGCTCATTTGTGTATGCAATTCGATATTGATTTGCTCTTACCAAAAACCCGTCTTTGGGGCTATGTGAGTTTTCAATTTAACGACAGATTGTGGTATTTAGAAGAAGCCCTATGCCAAAAAGAGTAACAGAAAGATTATCTGGCATGTTTCTCATTATTGAAGTCTTGCAAAAGGTGGATTGCTACTTAATATTTAAATGTGCCTCAGGGAAATGAACATAATTATAATGTTGAAACTTTTTTGCAACCTTTGGATGTTTTAGTATAATGCAATGCCGCATTCTATTGTTTGAGGAAGCTATACTTTCATTCTATATTGGTAGAATGTGTATAGCCAACGAGATATTTTCACGATTGTACATTAAAAAAATGAAAGCTGGCATGGCAAATAAATTTTCTATTAATTTTTTGATACACCATTTTTGTAGGTGCCAAAGAGAACTTCATAGTAAGAATCTAATCGTGTCTGTGCTACTGGCGTTGGGAGCGATGCTGTCAAAAGAACACGGAGTTACTGTTTTGGGAATTAATTTTGTCTGGGATGTTTTTCTTCATCGTCGTACCATTACCAAGTAAAACTTTGTTTCATTGTTTCCTTTTGCTTAGAAAAGAAATCCTTTGACACTAGTTTTACAAGAGAACAGTTGACAATAAAAATAATTATTTCGGGTTTTTAAACCCTTTAGCTACTTATGGAACAGGAAAATGACTTCAAAGGCAATGCGACTCTTTAAACGGCTATTTGTTCTTGGATTAGGAGTAAGTTCTTTCTCCGCTACGGAGATTTATATCTATTGTCTGATTGTGAGTTTGCATTTTATTTGGATGTAGCTGCTATATTAAAACACATTGTGAATACCTGACTTAATCTGAAAATTTTTGCATTATTTTTCTTTAGGGCTTAGCTTTCTTAAGTTTCCGAGTTTTTATGCTGAGAGGATCACTGCCGCAGTTCTCAGATCAAGACAATCCTGCATCTTTCAGTCCATGCACTCTCACAAGGTAAGAAATTAATCTTCCTCCGCTATCAACCCAATACATAATCCCCCATTAGTTAACCTTCCTAAAATTATGTAAATCACAGTTAGTATTTATACTGTATTTTCCCACTTCTAAAACATTAAGGCACACATTCCCAACAATTTATAGCCAATTCAAGGAAATATGATGTAAAAATATAAAAACCATAATATTCTTTGTACCTTTGAATAGTCTTTGCACCATTAAAAAATAATACTGACTTAATATTAGCTGAATGTACGCAATTGTGAATTCCAACAAAATTAATTTGAAATTTGCTTTGTTTAATTTTCAGAATACGGACACTGGTTTACTTGCCTGCGTTTAATTTCTGGCTACTTCTGGCTCCGATCAATTTAAACTATGATTGGCAAATGGGATCCATTCCTCTAATTTCGAAATGGGCAGATATTCGGAATGCCATCAGTCTAATATTTTACTCTGCCCTGTTGTGGTCATGTGTCAATCCGTTTTGGAAGGTAAAATAAAAGAACTCATCGTAAAATATGAAAGCTAAATAGAAATAGATGCATTAGTTGAGAAAAGCATATGTTTATCCTGTATGCAATGCTGTGGGTTATGGCGTTGTGGATGAGCACGTAATCTAAAGCAAAATTTAGTCAAGTCAATGATCTCATAAAGGAAAAGAGAAATACAGATAAACGATGAAACCAAGGCCAAAGGAAAAACGTGACTTTACAGCACTGACTCGTTCAGTTACTACTGGTGTGTTTTGGAGGAAAAGTTTTCTGAGACACAGAATGGAACAATGATCGATAGACTTATTGAACTCGAAAACAGGCTTTGTCTCAATTTTCTAGGGGAAACCTCGAAGAGATGTGGTCGTAGGTTTGGCATTTCTCATCATCCCTTTCATTCCGGCATCCAATCTCTTGTTTCGTGTCGGGTTCGTAGTGGCTGAACGCATCCTATACATTCCAAGGTAAATTGCTCTCTTATATATGGATTTTTATCTCACACCATCTAATACCACCATTTATATACCATCAAACATTTCTGTGTCGGCACAGTCTAAACCTAATACACAATTTCCCCGAGGTACAAAATACTTTTCCATGTATGCTTTCGTCGATTTGGCTTATTGCATCTTGACGACTAAATAAATCATTGCTTTGTGTTATTTAACTAAATAACTCTTATTCTGTGTACACGCCAAATTACCTACCTCGAAAATACATCAACAAAAAACTTGTCATCAGCTTTTGTATCAAAAGATAAAATCTTGTCTTGTGTATGAATGCTTGATGATTAAATTCAATTATTTGAATAGCCAAGTAGATTTTATTGAAGGTTTTACTTCAATAAAGTACGTCATATAATAATATACTGGTTAAAATGATGTGTATGGCTCAGTGGCTCAGTATCTCTATAAAATACTTGAAAACTTCAAAGCTTATTCTGTTCAAAGAAAAAAGTTGGTAGCTATAGAACCAGAAGATTGATGTTTAGCTATTAATCATTCGGCTTCTATAATTTACGTAATTGTCGTATTGCACAGCAGTCTCCGAATGAGACCATTTCTTTCAATTTAAATTGACTTTGTCATTTTTATATACAGTTTGATTTCTTTATCGTAAAGCTTTTTTTACTGTTTTATTGCTGCACATAACAAATGTTCTCGTTTCGCCAGAACGTTGTCAAAACACAGTTATGTTATATTACCACAGTTTCAGATATTACATGAAATATGAGTGCAACTGCCATTAAAGAACTATCTAAATTTTTTATGGCAACATTTTTAATTTACTTATACACTATGTACTGAAGGAACAACTCCTTAGTTCGATCTGTAAGTGGAGAAAGAATGAGAATTCTGTGTATTTGCTATCAATATAACAGTAGAACTGATGTATATAGACTTATACAGAAGATAACGCGTATACAGCAAATAACTTTCCGTGAAAAAGGATTGTATCATAAATCCTGATACCCTTTAGATCTAGATCCAGTTTAAAGTAACAGAAGAGCTTCATTAGAGGATTCAATTTAATCATAAAGTAGAATAGTAGACAAAACTATTAATTTAGTTCTCTGCCCTGATAAAGCACAGTAAAAGAACTTGAGCGGAGTTATGCACAGACGAAAGTTTTAATTCATTGTACCTAGTCACATTTACTATTAAACACTATTTCTGACTTTCTTCTCCGACACTCAAATACACTCTCAGTTCCTCTTATTAACATGACGAACACTTCCTTACTTTCTGTCTGTAGCTTTCGCTTGAGCAAAGGAAGGAAATCCTCATAGCTAATTTAAAAGACAATCTTCTTTAACCCCAGTGATCACCCGGATAAATGACACGAAATACACAAAACTTATTTCGACACTCAATCTTATGCTATATAGGTATACTGATATGTCCCAAACAATGATCAAGTGATATCAATTTATTCAAGAGTGCTTTTTACAATAAAGACCTTTGGATTTGATACAATTTACATGAAAAATCGTCACATTGAAAATAATTCAAGAATTTTAATTAGGGCTCATAACAAATAAAATATTTCTCTGTAGATGGTGGGAATTCATTAAAATGTTAACTTGCAAGGCAAGACGGGTTTTTAGCGTGGAAAAATATTTGAAAGAACGGGTTGAGTGAAAGAGAAAAAGGAGGACAGTGGTTTATATTTGGGTTGATGGCTTCCTTCCTCAGTGGTTTTCTTTGAATTGGATGGAGGATGACACGTGTGTATGGATGCACAAGTGGAAATGGAATATTACGAATAGTGATTAAGATTTGATTTATTTCATTAAGCTACGAGCTTAATTGTAAGTAAAAAGTCTAATATATCACATTGTTTTTGTCAGCTTGGGATTCAGCCTTCTGGTTGGAACTGGAGTTGAAAGAATTATAGCGCTACAGAAATCTTCTCTAAAAATCCACTTGACCAAAATCGTTTTAGTGTTCGTTCTCAGCCTGTTCGCCTACAAGACGTGGCAGCGCAATCAAGACTGGAGAAGCAGAGAAACCCTTTTTACGTAAACACTATTTTCATATTTTATCTTCCTTTTCCATTCACAATAACTACTTTGTACAAATATAAACCATACCATACAATCTATAAAGCCTCATTGAGTGCACATAAACAAAAAACTCTCGTATTCACTCCACATGGTAAAATGCAATGAAAATGCTTCAAGTCCTGAATGAACTGTACTTGCAGACCATGCGGTATGTTGCATACGGCCATATAATAATCTGCTATGAAATCAAGTCATAAGTTATTTTTTATTCAATAATTTCTTTTACAGTCTCAATTAGCTTTAAAAAATTTAGTGCAGAAACAATAAATTTTTTATCAACACTCTCACATCAGCAAAACTTACATTAGCAAAGTTTTTCAAACAATTGTACAATGTTTGAATGATTTAAGGAAACGATTTTTACGGAATAAGTGAGAGATGCAATATTTTATACATACGACGAAATACAGCCATGTTGTTAATATTTAGGCATACGTATACAATATTAACGTGCTATTATGAAACCATTGGAATTTTAATTGGTTTTATTTTGGTTCTGTCTTTTAGATCTGGTTTGCGTCTACTTCCCCACAACGCTAAAATGCATTATAATTATGCAAACCTTCAAAAGGATTTGGGAAACACCGAGAAAGCCATTCATCATTACAAAATCGCTCTACGGTGAGTCACACTTTCTTTGTTCAGCGTGTTTTAAATCACTGTCTCTCCCTCCTCTTGGTATGAAAATGAAAAAGAAGCCTTTGATAATACACACCTATAATATCATATTATTATAATAATTCGCACACCTAAAAAGACTACCTGCGTATGAAATCAAGACATTTAGTGAAATGATATTCTGCATATTCTAAAGCCTTATTTATTATACGGGCTTAGTGAGACACATAAAAAGGAAAAGATAAAGCAATGTTGTGAAAATGACTGCAATCCGTATTCTTTATTCCTTTGTGTCATTTATCTAACGTCTCAGATTGCCACGCCACATTCATCAGAAATATAAATATAACTTATCAAAAAGCTTTGAATCTTTATTTCCTAACAGACTATTGAAACCATTCGTTATAAACAACATAAATAGCTAGTACATGTATAAAACAGAAATTATTCATAATAATCGGTCACTTGTTTTAATTTTTTTTCTTGGGCAATTATATAATATTCTGGTATTTGAAGGTGGTCTAGGGATCACTACAACTTTATCGACAAAATTATTTTTCAACTTTCAGTCGCAGTTTCTCAGGTTTGGAGAAATGTGGTCTATAGTTGTGGCTCTTTCGTTTCTACACTTTGATTGTATTAACAAACGTTTTATGTGGTTCGATTAATTTGTTTTAATACAAATATTGACATTGGAGTTCGGTCTCAAGAAGAGTTAGATGAAATAGTACTCCTGCAGCCCATTACATTTATTGTAAGTTCGACTACGAAGTAATAGCTACTGCAAATTAGTGCAGTGCAAACTCTGGAAAACTTTCGTAAAATTGAGGGACTAAACTTCAATATCACTTTTGCATTATTTGTACTAGAATGAAAAGCGAGTTTAATTGAATAATGCAGGCTCTGACATTTCATGATACGTAAAAGTACGCTAGGAGCTACTGACAAGTACCTACGCACGTCACATTGTTTAAAACAAATTGCACGTATTTCTACTATAGGAAGCTGCTATTGAATTAAAATGTACCTATTGAATTTAAGCGAACTACTTTCAGCAAAAAGTAAGGAATGGAAGAACCAGCGGAAATCGTGAGTTCCATATTATTACTAAATATGAATGGTACTGACTTGCTGTGTACGTTTCCCAAATCCCAATAAATGTTTCCTTTCATTTCAGTTAAGAGTTTGTGTATAACGCAATTTGTTTGCTTGAAACCAACTAAAAGATGTCAAATACTTGCACTAGTCACATAATTGAACTTTTCTTATGTAAAATCCAAGTTTCAACTATATGAACCACCTTTATACCGTTTTTAACATTACTCTTCAAAAAATGGTCAAACAGCATGTTCCATTGTTGCATATATATTATTTAAATAGAGAAAATCAAATATTTGTAGAACCTTGGATCGTATTGGTATTGCTATATAAATAAGATTCAAGGCACTTTGATACGATGCGACATCAGAAATGAGTTTTATTTCGTTTGTATTAGTAAAGTATCAAATTAAACAGATTTTTACTTATTCCATACATTCACAATACTCTACAGATATCGACGCTTCTTTTGTATTGCACAAATCGGGTTTTAAAAGTTTTCAAAAATATAGCCAGCTAGTTGCGTATAAATATATATGTATGATTTTTTACCATTTTAAATGCAAATTCTTAAGAATCTAGTCAATACTTATATCTACAAGCTTATTATATTCAAAAATATGGATTTGGATTATATCCAAATTACCCATCCTAAATCGATAGTCTTTTTGAATTGTACACATTTCAAAAGTTGAGCAAATATTTAATCTCACTTTTTTTAAGCTACACTACCTATAGTATCTGAAACTGTATAGTTGCATCAATTTTTAAAATTATAGTGTAATAAGAATAACATTCAGGAAATATTTATTATCCTCTTTTTGTTATATTTATTATTATAACTGTACCTGAACTCAGTCAGACAGTGCAGTATCATCTTACGCAAACTTAAAATCAATGAATAACATAATTGTGGAACTAGAATATCATTGAAACTGGATCAAGTACATCGAATTACAAAGAGCATTGGAAGATGAATAGAATCAGTTTTACAATACTCAGAAAACAGACAAACACAAACAGGATACTGACAAAATATAGAAGTTGATGGGGGAACTGAAGATTTGTGCATTAGTGGTGGACACAGTGGCGTTGTGGGAGCCTACAGTGTATTCCACACACAAATACTTGGAGAAAGATGTTTTCCAAGTTTAGAACTCAGGAAAACATTTGCATAATACTCGTCTGAGTGAGTGCATTCAGGCATTCATGTGTGTATGGAGTATATGGGCATCCTACACATACAGCACTCATATAGACTCCCACAGTATTTTCTTATAAGCCATGCAGCAACGTGCTTTATAACAATATTAGAGTCAATGGGACCTTCAACATCCTACTATTATTACTATGCTCAAGTTGGTTTGCGACAACTGGCAACATTCACATGTATTTATTAAGACGACATGGGAAAACAGTATTCGAGGCTTCATGTTCTACGTTCACCAACTGAGCGGTATGTTGATAGTAAGTTGTTACACAGGGACAACAGTAATACAAATTCATATCTTGAGGCAGGAGATCTAATTAGTATTTCCACTCTTGTGACTAGCAAACGTGGTATTGCAATCGCTAATAATAATGTGAAGATCAGCGAACTGCATCTACACGTATTCATAGTCGAAATTGGCTACATAGTATTCATTAATCTTTTCCAGGCATGGACCAAAACTACTTTGAACACATTGAACGAGCTGATCCGGATAGTCTCAGTCTTCAATTAGTCTATCAATCTGTGTGTGATTAGCACACCTGAACGCATAAATAGCCTAACAGCTAAACAACTAGAGTTGTTGTGTAGCGTGTACTACAGTCAATACACTGCAGTATGTATGTAGATTGAATAAAGCTATTCTGATGATATTATACCGTGTGTCTCACTCATCGTTTGTGCCGATAATACATGGGCAATACTTTCACAATAGCTTTTAAATCTCCCGCCCTTTGTGCGTTTAGCCCACAAGCAGGCTAAACTTCCACTTGCTATGGTATAATATATTAATCAGCGCAAATTATAACATAATACGCAGGGAAAACAAAGTGAAAGTATTGCACATGTATTATCGGCACAAACGATGAATGAGACACCCTGTATATAGATGTTGCTACAACAGTTAGAAAAAATAGTGCGACTCAGAGGGCTGAACGAAGATGGGATTTACATTTGGAATATATTCAATTGAAATTCCAACATGTAGGTACACGCGTACACAAACATACATGCGTACATTGGTTAGGTAGCATATTAGTATAACAGTAGGTACTATTGATGTTTTGCTATTATTCCATTGAAGTATAACGCAGGAAATAATGGAGAAAGCTATCCGAGTGGATATTGCAGCCGGACGTGCTTTCAACAGTATCTTGCATACAACTAAAGATATGGTGGGATTTGCTGAGTTTAGTACAAATAGTGAGCTTCTTGCCGAGAAATTGAGATGAGACATGTAATATCTGGAGATTATAATGCTGGAGCTTGACTGGAAAGGGAAAAGTCAGAATGGTAGTATTTATTTGTAAGTACAGTGCTTTATGTATATAAGTAGCTAGTGAAAGTCGTGGAAAGAAAACATTGAGAATAATATTTACTAGTAGGGCTATACAACATTATGTAACAATATGGAACTGTTTGGGTATGGAGATACTATTCCTATTTGTATTTACATTGCGATGGTCTTGTAAGAAAGAGCGTGGAATGGAGCCGAGTTCCATTATACAATAATGACGTCTAGTGCAGAGAAGATGAAGAATATTGAATAGACGATAAAGCAAAGGCTACATTGCATAGTTGTAGTTTGCACTGTACATGTAGCACATAGTATGTGTGTAGGTATGGAGGCAGGAGTCGTCTGAGTGAGTGTATGAAAGGCAAGTCCAATAAATGATGGAGATCTGTAGAAGTTTGGCGAATGGAGAATGACTGGGTCTGAACGTTTAGCGAGTTGTGTGTATTTGTGTATGAATGAGAGTCGGGAATGAGGAGGGAAATGTACATAAAGCAGAAGATGAGAAGAATTGGAGAGGTTATAATCTCTGGAGAATTTGCCTATAAAGTTCATTCGGAAGAAAAATGCCAAAATAGAAGGGGGACTTTAAGGGAAAAGCAAGGCAATAAAAATGCTGTTACAAGCCCAAGTAAACTGGCTAAAGTGAAATGAAAAGAGTTGCACAGCGAAACAGAAAAATAATAGAGCTATAACTTGCCGAGTCTCTCACGGGGAGCATCAACAATAACATACGAGCTATTATCTCACAATCTTTGTTACTCTCTACTCTTTTATGTCTCTCAAGATGCAGTCATCTTTGTCAACCCAATCGACAGGTCGCCATCCAATTCTCCTCTTCACTCCTATTCTATACACCACTGTCAATTACTCACAATCTCAGACTTCTTCCCAGAATTAATTTCTCCCTTGCTTCAACTTCAACCAGCCCGTACAAATAACATTATTCAAAGAGATCATAAAATCCAGCAATACAAACAATCTCATCTTTGTTTATACACGCATGCTGCAAATACAAATTATACCATAATTCTTCCTTCCATTTCTTTCCTATCTTTATATTTTATTTATATATTCTCTGTCTTGTCCTCCTTACACATTGTACAAGTATAGGATATGGAATACATCTAGCACAATTCCAATCTCCTACACTCCTACCTAGTATATTATATATTTAAGTCCTAGTGGAAATAATTAAATTTCTGGGACAGTAAGTTTCAACATAAAATGAAATTATGGTATTTCTAGGTAAATTGAATACAAGACAATCATTATTAATTTTTTATGTGGGTACCTAGTATACATATACATATGCATGCAATTTACACAAGTCGCTTAAAGTAAAATGAGACATTTCTAAAATATAAATAAAATAATATAAGCCAGTGAGATTACTAGTAGAGTGACTTGGAAATTGGATGACACAAATAAAGATGTAGTGGCTTTGTATAGGTACTAGGTTTATACATGTGTAAACTGTAAAGTAAATGTAGTCATAATATTAGAACATTGGGAAGATAGTGCTCCAGTTCAATTTGTTCACAAGTATACAGTTTGGGTAGTTTTGGAGTTTGTCAGAGCGTGGAAGTTATTATTAGCTATTACTCTTCATTTTACTTTATGTATGCAAGCAAGTAGTAAATGAGGCTAGTCGTCTAATTTGTCATTTGAAGACACATTCCGTAATGAGTGTTGCTTAAAATATGAATGAAGCATTATGAGGGAAATCTGTTCGCAGAGCTGTTTTGTTAGTGGCCTAAGTTTCTTTATTGGATAGCATATTATAGCGTTTTTTAAATTAGTAATAGGTCATTCCTTATTACACTACTTCAATGTGTTCATATTTGATGTGGAAATTATGGATGTATGAGAGCTGAGAGCCTGACATTGTGCAGGACTTAAAAAAGAGATTGTGCAGTACACAAGAACACTATATACTACACAGCTCTGTGTGTAAGTGATGCAGTGTTTTCTGCCTTAGTGAAGATGACAAGGAACAGAGGGAATAATAATTTCAATAGTGACCCTCCCATCGGAACCCTAGATACACAGAATGAATAGCTAATGACAATGATGGTTTCACTTGCAATTAGTGCAGGGAATTATTTTGCAAGGCTTCTCTTAGCTCAATATCCGTGACACATTGTAGACCGTAAGTTAGAAGCAAGACAAAAGACAATTCCATTCAAGTATGTTGGCAACAGAAAGTACAACACACAGAGTGAGTGGAACGACTTTCTTTCGCTTTTCTTTCGGTTTATAACTTTCACTAAGTAAAGACACTATATACGAGCTGTGATGAAGAGAACACGAGGACATGGCTCAAGTTCTGTCTTAAAAAAGACAAAGAATTGAAAAACTCCAGTCAACTCGGACTCGATGAGTTTCACTTGGACTTGCACAAAGAAAAGGACATTCGAAAAAGACACCGAACTCTGTAGTCAACTTATATTATTTTCCCGTCTACATAAGACATCATAATACACACACATTGCACACACTACTCCTTTTCAGACTCACCATTAAACTCCCCACATACATACAAGCTATACAATTCCTACACAAATACATACATATACCTTGAAACATTTCTACAGTTACAAATATAGGTAGTGGCTATGTGAACAAGGTTGGTGTAGCCACTGCACCACCACCATACCACTACTAGTAGCCAGCACAATTGCACTTGGAAAAATACCGGCGGACTATGGAAGTATAAAACGGGGAGAAATAAGAGCGTTATATTTATATGAGGCTGGAATCGGGTAGATTTGTATTGTCAGGGGAGAAGGCTGAGTCAGAATTAAATTAGTAGCTTCGGCTCTTTCCTTCTTCCTTTCCGTTCTGACGACAGATAGTCCGCCAGACCATACACTTTGTATTTATACCTATACAGGGCTCTCATAGCTACTCGAGTTGGGATTCACACGCTGTTGACTTAGGTACTGAATGTGTAGTGTGTAGAGTGTACTGCCGCTTAAGCTCGGCAGAAACTCTCACAGTGCTAACTCAGGGTGGTTATAGTGAAGTAGTAGTGTGGCAGTGCAGTATGTATGTACATTGCATAAAAAACACAACAAGATTCCAACAAATTCTTTGTTGCTTCAAGTCATTAAGGAAATCCACGGGTCGTTTTGGTGTACAAATGTAGCCGTGGTAGTACTAGCAGTTGTTCTGTTTTCAATTTCAATGCTCTTGTCATCTCCCCCAACCCAAAACAATTCCGATGATAGCAAAGAACCTCTCTCCGCTTTCTCGAACATGTTTACGTTTTTTCTCCACTCTAAGTCCACCATGTAGTCGTAAACAACCACAGGCGAAATAGAAACCATTTCACCAGCAAAATTAGTCTCAAGTTCAAAATATTTTCTTTACTCCACAAAATAAATAACCTGTGTTCAAGTGGCTAGATGTGACATCTACACTATACTTACTAAATCTGTCTATGAACTCACTTTCCATGAAAATGAACAATTTGCTATATTTTCATTATTTCCATCTTCCACTAAACGCTACCTGGAAATCATGTAATTTGAGGAGAAAGAAAATATTATTAGTTAGGATTGGATGTCGCTTGCTGACATTTTTACTGTTTTCTCATTGTTCCAGATACTAGTGTCCTAAAAGCAATGTAGTTACTAGAAGTAATATAAAACTAAATCAATACCAGCAGGAGCACTTTGACAATCAATTCTTAGAAAATAAACAAATTCTAAACTATACCCGTCTATTTCATAAAATGTAAACGCAACTATTTTTTTTTAAATAAATGATTTTTAAAGCAGTGTGACTGACAGTCATACTGATAATGTACCTTAAAAACTACTTTTTCTTAATTGTACTAAAACAAACTAAAGAAAAGAAAGTAAGTAGTTGACATTAGTTTATGTTCATGCATTGATAAATTAGTCATATATAGATATACGGGAATTTTTATATCTTTTAGCATTGCATAGAGCGATTATTAAACAATACGTCTGGAGTATACTGAGAAACAGTTCTGTGACGTAAAATTTTAATCATTTATACTTAAATTATGCATTGAGAGACCTTGGTACTTGAAGTTGTGCAGTAGTTGTTCTAGTGCACTCCTTATATATGGCTCTCTTTTGTCTACATAAAATTATATCTCTAAATAAATGATCACACTAATATAGTGAAACTCAAAAAGCTCAACATTCAAAGTAAGACGAACAAATTGCATTGACAGTCGGTAGCTGAGCTAGTGAGCATATTACACTGTTACAATACAGCTACATACATAAAAGAGGTATGTACTGAGCATTAGTATTTAGTATTTGGACAAGGAAATTATAAAATGATAGGGTTTTGAACAATTCATTTTGTCTGGGAGATTTAGTTGGTGCTGTAGTATTTAGTAGTGTAGTGGTGTAGACGTAATAAAGTCTGGTCGCTTGCGAATGGCGAAGTGTTTATTTGAATACAGGTATTCAATTTACCAAAGAGGAATTTAACTGTAGCGGACGGGTGAACATAATAAGTTTGGAGTGAAAAACGAAGCGTGGAAAAGTGATGATGAAGAAGAGAAGAGTATAGGAAGGATGTAAAGATAAAGGTGTGCATATTGTGTGGATGATTCTGGAGAGGAGTTTCGTAGTGCAAGCGACTAGCTATGCAGAAAGCAGGAGAGGTATCCAGCAGAAATTTACAAAGCGTTTGAACGATGAGACTACTACAGTGACTGAGACGAGAGTAGGAAGTTACTTAGTTCTTCTGTATACGCGAATAGCTATCGATCATTGCAACAAGCCTATTTGCGACTCTCTCTCTTTCTCTCATAGATATTTGGCTGTGTGTGTGTTGAAAAGGTTTAGTGTGGCAAACTGCGTTGGCTGCTGTATTATTGTAGATGAAGAATATTATTATGTTTTACATTCCGCGAAGCATGAAGAGAACTTGATTGAATTTACCAACTACACAGACATTTGAATTGCAATTTCTGGGCAAAATGGAGAGTTCATTATAGCCAATTTAGCTTTTTAGACGCTTCAATGTCTCGTTTACATTATACGACATATTTTCTCAGGGGATTTTAGGCCAAATAGGGATTAGTAGACGTATAAAAATATACATCAGTCTGTTTTCAATCTCCTTTATTTTTCTTCTTTCAAATAGATACCTAAATACCTCACCACGTTATACATTTTACACTTATTTCTCTACTACAATACCAATAACACGCATGATGTGATCACAAGGAATACGCAAGTCTTTCATTTCCATTTTAACTTTGTTCCCTTTTGAATCCATTACGCTTATACGTTTTCATACATCAACTTTCTCCATTGCTCGTTTACTCAGCTTTAATGCTAAGTCTGATTAAATATTTGGAAAATCATTATAGCCATCAGTATAGAACTATTCAGCAGGGATTAAAAAACGTCAGTGAAATAAACGCTTGAAAAATACAATAGTATGCAAGAAAACACGAAATTCAAAAAATACTCAAAGAACATTTACAAATCTCCTCCAGGATTACACACACCACAAGATTTAGACTCCCATTAAACGTAGATTTTAAATTCACGTATAGTTTTTTTAAAAGTTCAAATTACAAAGCTAAAAAATTTGAACGATACTATTTGCAATGCCAAATTACATATTTGTGGATATACGTACTCGAAATATTATTCGCAATAATAATGGCAAATATTTATTGCTACCTCACGTTGCTAATGTAGTAAAACAATAGTGTATAAAATTAATGGAATAATCGCGTATATAAAATATCTTAGTGTTGACATACATAAGTTCACACAGCTACAAAATCGGCAATTATGTTTTAGATTTACATATACAGTACCACTGAATCAATGTTTGCCCACTAGTGTCATTGAGTTTGCATGACTTGTTGTTTTGGCGATTGATGCTGAATATTAGTACACACTTCCACATTTTACAGCGTAGACTAGTTGATTACAGTTATACAAATAGGTTGAAACATTTGGGTTTATGACTGTTTGTTTGTGGAGAGGAGATGATGGTTTAAGGTTGAAATGAAATGATGAGGATGGGAAGGCTTGATGGTCATGGAGGTTAGCCGTTGTAACCATAATATTATATGGAATACATGAATGTTTTATTAGGATACAAGAAGTATCAGGGGATGAAGACATGATGTGATAACATCAACATAGTACACGGTATACAAGGATTGTGTATTATGTGGTTGTCTACGCATTCATGCGTCTATGGCTAACAGACTCGACACAAAGTCGGGAAAGTTGTAACTACACGGGAGAAATAGCTGTAGTCTACTTATACATGCCTCTGTTGGGCATAATAGTTGAGTGTAAGCATGATTTTGTAAAAAGCATCAAATCTAGCTTTGGCTAGGCGCATTATGACAATATTATGCTACAAAGTGTGTCTATACAGGAGCCGAAAATGTGTACACAACATTTATTATCTGTACGGGTTAGTTCGACATACCTGGAAACCTGTTTACTGAAGTGTAACGTTGAATTTTGTGTTTATATAGGTTATGGCCTCATCATGCGAGCGCACATAACAATTTGGGAACGCTTTTAAACGACTCAGCGGAAGCCGAAGCCCATTTTCAGCAAGCTCTTCGTATAAATCCCCTTCATGCACATGCATTCTTCAACTTGGGCAATCTCAAGCAGTAAGTACTCAAACTCAACTCCTGTTTTTCTACTCACAATATTTAGCTCTATTGTTTAGCTCTCCTACTACATATATTTTATACATGTATACACATATACTTAATAACAATAATATTATTACACAAGTCCATATTACTACATGATACCACTCACACACTTACCTCAACTCAACCACTCCAACAAATTAAACGGCATTTTGAATCTCACAAAACCATTATGTGTTTAGCACCCTTTATGCCAATGTCAGTCACTTTTATCCGTGTCCATTATCTGCGCCTTTCTCTCTCTCACTCTCTTTTGCTCTCCCTCGATCTCCGTACTCTCTCCCATGTTGTAAGTGTGTAGCATTGAACAATGCCAGGAGCCAAATGTCTACTGATACGGATATGTATTATAATCTGTTAGTGAAACTGTTATCTGCATTACAAGACACATTCTTCCTAACACCAACGAAACCAACGAACCAACCTCAATTCTATTATAGTTCTATCGCCTCCATGTGCAGATAAGGAAAAGGGTGTAAGACATTTATCCACTAAAGACCATCTCTTTCACAGTCGTTCACTTCCAAGTCAAAGATTATTCTGTGGCAATTTATATATGATTATGACTTCTTGTGGCTTCTTTCGAACCTTCATAAAGTCTCGGGCACACTGCACACTGCCAACCTTAGCCAAACATTAACTATGATGACACCATGCAATATTACTTTCACTACCTTTCTATCTACAACTTTCCTTGTTCGTTGTGCCCCTTCCGGAATACGCCACTAATAATGTACCTTAGCTTTTCTGTAACGAAACTCAAAAGCTTCCTACGTAATTAACTCATTTAATTCAGTTCTACTACTATCTTCGGCAAAACTGTCCCACAAACTTTCTCATTCAACACTACAAATAGCTTCAGCACAGATTTACTGGCAAACCAACACTGTATAATTTTACACTTCATTAGTCATCAACTAATTTTTACAAGAGCTCTTAAGTTTTCCCGCAGATTCACAGTCAATCTGAATGATAATGTAGTTTTGACATCATTCAATCGTCGTTGTCTTTTTAGAGGCATATTTTTAATTGGCTCTTTTATATGCACTTCATTTATTCAAATGTAACACTCAAGCAAAAAAATATTTTAGCAGTAATAAAGAAGTTTAATATTTAATTTTTTTAGAAAAATGAATGCTGGATTGACGTGTAGTTTAAACATGGTTTTTCCATTTCTACATCATTGCAAGTGACAATTTCCACATTGTAAGAGTTGTGTTATAAAACTGTGAGCGTTTTCCCATTATTTTCGAATTTTGGCACATGTAAATAATATAAAAGAACCCTTTGTTCCTTGTGAACATCTTTTCTTGTTTTAACATTCTGGGAATGTTATTATATAGCTGCTAAGACTAAGACACTATGGGAAACATAGCCATCTGCTATTGAACATTACATGACATTTTTAGCAGACACTTTTGTGGATTTAGCGGAGATATTCTGGAATATATTTTTAGGATTTTAAACAGGTACTCTCCCTTTTCCATATTTTGACGTTTATAGCAATCTGAATGTTGGGAAGATATGCTCAAGATGACATTTCTACAAATTGTAGCTGACAACAATGCATTTTGGAGGAGAGTGGTGGAGTATTTGAATGACTTGAGAACGAGGGAGAAGATTGACTGAGGGAGCGTGAGAAAAAAACGATGATAAGGAAATGGAGAAGACAGGAGGAACATTTCAGATTAGAATAGATCAGATCTTGTCCATGTGGTTTGCTTGTGTTAAGAGAGGAAGTTACGCTCGATTAAATATCTGAAGGAGCGGCACACCCACATACCAATAATATAACTCATACTAAATTTTCTTTGCCACCACGTTTCCATCCATGTAAAATGCCAGCTGTGTTCTGTACGAGCTATGTAGAACCAGAATGTGTTCTCTGCTCCCACTCCTACTATTTCCTATATATCTATTACAATCTAAGTACCGTAAAACCTCGTTTAAAAGCAAACCCCGCATATAGCAAACTTGAACTAAATGGACCCCACCTCTACACAAAATATAGACAATTCTGCAATAGTACTGTCTAAGATTTATGACAGCCTTTAAAAATATTTAGAAAAGAGCTGTAAAACTCAAGAATATTTAAATTTATTTAAAATTTTGCGCAATTTTGTTCCTTTGTTTCTATAATGACTTAAAAAACCCCGCTTATAATGAAGGCCCCGATTCTAACTCAAATATTCTCTCCACACCCCGCGTTTCTACTTGGAGCCTGCTTCTATTTAAGGCCCCCGCTTCTAAACGAGGTTTTACGGTATATTATAACTCTTCTTTATGTCTCTTAGTCTTTCTTAGCCATATGCCTACATACAGCATAGGAATTTCATATAGCGCTTGTACTTGTGTTACTCCGCTTAGAGAGAGAAAGAGAGAGTCGGGTATTATGTGATTTGGGTTGGATGGTGCAGGTACAAAGCTGACTGGTTGTGGAGTGAGAAAGAGGGAGTGAATTGAGACAAGGAATGGTAAATAAGTTATAATGGTCGTTTCGGAAATTCAGAATGTTACCTGGAAGGCTTCCAAATCGGAACAAGAGGGTAGATCACCCTGGAGCAGTAGCCAAGGCTAGCAGGTTAGCGTAAGGCCATAGTACGACAAAGTAAACCAAGTTAACCAGCCAGGCTATTCACACAGACTTAAGCCGAGAATACTTTTTTCATTGTTATATTCCTCTCTTGTATTTCTCTCTCTTACTCTCTCCTACCAAACCATTCTACTACTCCGAAGCTTTATTCCATGAAGCTTCGGAGTTGAGCACTATGAATGCGTAGCTGTTGTAGCTGAATGAGTGCAGTTATAAAAGCCTACACAGAGGAAGTCTAGCAAAGAATTATAGCTCATCAGCAAAAAACAGAGATGTAATCATCGGAACCTCCATGCTGAGACTTTGTGAATATAGGACCACCACCAACACGAGTCCTACTACACACAATCTACACAGGGCTTTTCTCCGTGTCAGAGTCTATACTAAATAATAGGAGTGTAGGAGAGTGCCAGTAAAGAGGAGGATAGGACCAACTACAGACATAGGACACACAACCCAGTGTTATATTTCCAGTGTTTGCAGAATTGAGTATACGTGACGGCTATGACTATCTCCATCTCACTTCATCATGACTTCTCCTTTTCTACTCCAACTTCGCACTACTCCTATTATGCTCCTCCACTATTACACTTCGCTCAGTTCTCACTTTTCTACTTCATCCGAGGAATCACACATCCGACCTATATATAGATATACATACAAAACTACCACAAGAATAGTTGCAAGCGAATGAAGCGACGAGAGAAAAATAGAAAGATGAAAACACAGGCATCTTTTACTTACTCACTACTAACATGTTCTTCCAGTTCCATTTGCGAACAGCTCTCATACAAACTGAATTTTGCACATCTTGCACTCTTCTCTACAATAATTCACTTTAAGTTTTTTTCTCTTTAGTTCTCGCCATAAGTAGTACAGTGCTCTTTGATTTTTAGGAGAAATTTCATTAAATATACCATGGAAACACATCACGATTTGCCAAAACTAACAAATAACTCATTAAATACAGATACACACCTATATACATACACTACAGATGTCTATGTGAGAGTTTCACGTGTCGACTTTAATTTACTCTTACATGTAAGTAATATACATACATAAATGCTACTTTTATGTTCGAGTTAACTTTATGCGATATTGCATGTACAATACATATTCTTACTTTCTCTCACCAGTAGGTACAAACAATTATGTGTAATCGGACTCTGTAGTGTCATAAATACAATTTTATTTTAGTTATGTTATTGTCTTCCTTCAAAGTATGTAGGTAAGTACACAAAGAGAGTTTAGTCGAAAGTAATAATATGAAGTTATAAGGTGCTAGGTTGAAGATTGTTGAAAGTTAATTTTGTGTTGTGAAAACAGACTTTAAAGATTCTGTTGTAAAATTTGATGTTGTAAGTCAAAGACACCCACTCACGTGTAATATTGCCTTGAGTTGGTTGACTGCCAAATGCAAAACGTGAACCAAGGCGTTTGTGTAATTAAATGAATCGTTAGCTGTTGATTACGAGGTAGTGAAGAAAACATAATAGCACAGAGTGTGTGTGTATTTCATACTGCTACCAATTAACCACTACAAGCACCGTTTCTCCTTCCTTTCTTGGAAAACAGTGTAGTGGTCACATAGTGATGTTTCAGCTGTAATTACACCTAGTAGGTAGAACAAGTGGATCTCCTTTTCAAATGAGTCTATAGCTACTAAGTATATAGGGAAAGCCACTGCACTGCCCTAACCAACAAAGTTTTAATATTTATACGCCACCTCTCTATTTCCCACACTTTGTTAAGAAAATAGTTAGACTGAACTTATTGCTAGTTCCTTTTTATTAATGCTAATACATTCTATCAAAACTTTTGTGCTTTCGTTGCAGCAATCAGAGAGTTAATTTAGCTTATAATACTTTCACTCTCACAAACAAATCTTTCTAATGTTTCTACTTGCTAAGGCTCTGGGTGCAATTATAAGCTATGTTATTATACGTAGACATATTATATGCTACATTGATCACACTAGTTGGCTAACTATGAAAAACTCCGAGCACTTACAAATAGAGTACAAGAAAATTGTAAATGTGAGCACGTCTTAAGTATTTCGCTCAGAAGTACTTACAAGGTCTTCATTAAAACCAATTTTTACGCTAAAGCCATACGATAAAAGCCAAACAATCTCCACTTACAAGCAACAACCCAAAAATAGTGCAATAATCACTTTTATACGTAGTTTGAGTTACTAACTGAGTTCGGCACTTAACTTACTTAAATTTAGACATGTTAATACTTCATGTTGAATTGTAATTGCCAGGCATTACTGTAATATAACTTGAACAACTTTTACTTCAAGTTAAACTTTACTTACTTTGCTTTTAAACACAAAAATGTAACTACATGCACTAGGATGTATAAAACTAAAACTCAATGAGTTGCATAAAGTAATGCACTGTCGTGCCGATGGATTGCTCATGTTTTTTGCAATGTCCAAGTACCAAGATATTCTCTCACTACGGATGAAAGTATTAGCTATTACTGACAACGACAGTTGGATGGAGTATGACTTTACATACCATGATTTTTATACATTGCATGATTTTCAAATTTAGATAAAATATATTATTGCCTCTTTTCCATACATAATGCAAAAATATATGTCAAGTTTCACTTTGTACCATATTACTACATTACAGCAGATATCAATGTTGCGATCACTCATAAAAATAGAGGATTGAAGATTGCATGAGCACAAGTATATTTTATGTCTGGATAGAATACATCTGTATAATGTTCTGTGATGCAAGATATCCCCATAATGGAAATAAATGTGTCCAGAGTCCAGGCATACATCTGCTGTATATATAGGGGAGTCATAATTTAAGTGAAAGCTGGAACTCTAACTATACATACATACAGTGTATAGACATACAGCAAATGACGATGAGCTACAGATACTTTAGACTGTAGCCATGATTCTTGAATTGTGAGTCTTGACCAATACATATTATTATGTTCTTAATGTACTTAACCAGTTACAGACCAACGCACGCTGTACTTTCTCTTTGACTGTGATGTATCGCTTGCATTTCCGACTTCCTAAAATCACTATGGCCAGCCTAAAAGTGTGTATTCAACCCTCTTGGATACAAAGGGAGCCAGAGAAATGCATTTTTAGTACCTACTTAACTTAAGTACGTACATCGCAAGTACAAAGAATGGACAGCAGGGATCTGTATCATCATCTCTCATATCAATTTCCATCCTTTTTCCCGTAGTATCATTTTTCTAACACAAAAATAATATTATTCATTACTAACTTGGTAAAAACAGGGTAAAACTGAATACCCTTGGTCCTACCAGTTGGTTCATCAGTTCTATACAGACACTGAAAATAAATAAATCACTGTAAAACTGAAATAAACAAACGTCGTACTTAAGTTCAACGGTTGGTTTTTTTGGCTTAGTGGATATATTGGCACAGTGAGTCATTGTCATTGCGTCCCAATGGTTTATTGTGAATCCATTCATGGGCGTCACTAATAGATGATGATTTAACCGATGTTTGACCTATTGACCCCATCTTTGAATTTAAATTTCATTGGAACCAACGAGTACATGTTCCAAATTTGAATAAGTTGTCACAAACGGAGTTGAGGGATCATACCATGCCAACAGACAGATACATATACAAATTATTCCTAATGTAACATATGAATGTTCAATAACCATTCTCAACATTGTATTTCCATTGTGTGCTTTCACCTTTGTTTGTTACGGTAAAGTGAGGATCACAAATATCCAGGTTTTGCAAATTTTTTGTAATTATAATATTTGTCTTCATTCTAGTCAACAAGGAATGATGACTTTGGCCATTCGTCTAATGGAACGTTCCATAGAATTGGAACCACAAAACCCGGATGCACTAACAAATTTAGCGGCCATGTATACAGACTTAGATCAATACGACAAAGCCCGAAAACTTCATCTAAAGGTTCTTCAGTTAGAACCTAACAATGCCGATCATCTCAACAATTATGCTGCATTTCTACAAAGAATCGGTATATTCATTTTTAAATGCATCTCTTTTCCAATATATATTGCTCTTGCTTTAGAATTCGTTGTTTGTAAATTATTGTAGTGTATTATTATGAGTTTGATTTTGTTAAAACACAGGTCGACTTGAGGATGCTTTGCACTATTATCAAAAAGCCCTACTAAGAGATGCGAATCATACTGTCGCCCTCCTGAATACAGCTCGACTTATGAAAAAACTGAAATTTAACGACAAGGCAGAATCTTTATATCAGAGGTAAGTGAAGTCAAATCTCTCGCTGTCACTTCAAATAAATGTAGGAGGTATTATTTGCATTTTATGGGTTGATGGGCATCCGGAGACAAAAGTATATGGAAATGTTGACATAACCTTTGTGTAGAGCTTTACTTCGAGATGACGACCCGCAAACCAAAGATGGATTGGGAGTTCTATACCTTAACACAGGACGTGCAAATAAAGCCGAAATTCTGTTCCGAGAAGCTCTTCTACACAGGCCAAATGATCCCATCGTTAAAGTGCACTTGGTGAGTTAAAAGCATCTTGAGGGTATTTTAATGTACAAATGTGAAGCTGTCTATAACCTGCCGGCGCCGTTATTCTGTTTTGTGTTCTTCCTTTCTCTCTATTTATATTTTTTTCACTTTTACTCTCCACATAAAATAATCGGAGATCAGACAGACTTTTCTCGTTTATATCACCTTCGCCCTATAATGACTACATGGCATTGAGTCAACCCGAGATTATATTAAATTCCAAGCCATGGCCACAAATTTGTGAAAATATAAAGAAGAATCTCATAATCGCAGTATAGATGAATGAATTATATATTACGAAATAATGATTTCTCTTTTCTCGCCGTAATTGCACAAGCTTTTTTAAACGCCTTTTTGATCAATCAGTTTTGAGTTTGAATGACTTTAAGGATTAAAAGACTAATGCAGTTACTACAAAGCGATATTTTTATTTTGACTCATATGTGTTTAATATATTTTGCATAAGGATTATAGAGAAGAGAAAAGATAAATATTTAATAATTGAGTTCCTATATTTGAATAAAAACATTTGATACAAAATCAGTCTTACGTTTTCAATGAAATTCATATGATAGTACTTGCCTAATTAAAGAAAAAATAATAGCTAATGAATGAACATTTGTGTAACAAATATACAGCTAAGCAGGTCATACCAAAATTAGTCTAAAAAATCTAGTACTTTTATTCTGATGTTAATTTTTTTCAAATGTCTTTCTCCATACATGTGTCTCGAATAAAATTGTGTTGGATACAACAATTTCTGAGCAGTCAATACAATTTAACATTCAACATCATTTTCCAGAATCCTGTGCTTACTTTAACATTATGAGATGAGAATTACTACTTTCATGGATCACATTAACAAGTTTGAAATTGTTGTCCATTGATTTGAATAGGCTCAGGCACAGGTGCACCAACGGAAATACAATGAAGCGGAAGCTCTTTTACTGTCTGTAATGACCCATCCAAAAGCTAGTCGACGTGATATTCTACACCAACTAGCCACATTATACAGTCAACTTAATCGAACAACGGACGCTGTCAGATTCGTGCAACTTGCTCTTCGAACATGTTCCCAATCAGATCTCACGTGTGCTCCTCTTCATGCTTTTCATGGAGACCTTTCTAAAGACTTGCATGATCTAGATTCAGCTGTCACAGTAAGCTTTTCTCAACATTTAGCTTGTATTTCAAGTCATATCTAATAAAATCAAGCAGAAAAAGCAAGTTTGATATTATAAACAATATCAATACAAAATTTCAAACAATAAATGACGTTTTACAGAGCTACAAGTTAGCTGTGCAGCTATTGATAAAATTCAAATCATGTTGCCGCCACAATAGGAATGTTGCGGCAGCAAGTATTGCCACACATGTACATTTAAATCTTGGTGCAATTTATCACGTTAAGGTAAGGCAAATAATAATATTTATAAATTGTAAACATACAGATTTTAAAACTTAATTTACCTAAAAACTGGGTTTTGTTTCCTTCTGCATGCAGGGTCAATACGAAAAAGCTTGGCAACATTACAAAATGGCGATGGCACAAGATCCAAGTAACAAAGTCCTTCTGCAAAACATGGAGAAACTTAAGAAAGCTGAGCTTCGGCATAAAAATTCATCGTGTCATCAGCAAGAAAGATTTAACCAGCGTAAATTCTCCCTGCGTCATCGTCATTATTAATTATGCAAATCCAAAAAAAAATAAGTCACTAACTTCATAACTTTTAGAATGTCATAGCGTAGAATATTGTCCGCCAGTAAAAAGGTATTTTCGGTGGGCAGGTATCTTTCAGATTTCAACTCTAAAATATATAAAAAATGGAATATAAATGAATGTAATATAGCATAGCTACCTATTTAAAATTAAAATAATACCTAAGGCTTGCAAAAATAAGAATTATCAAAACCTTTTTAAATTAGAAAAAGCATCAATCCCTATACAATCAACAGAAATATTATAACGAACTTAGATGTTCATACTTTAAATATAAATATCATTATAATAATATTATTGTAAACCAACCTAACTACTATATGAAACAGGTGGTACAGGGTTCCAATTTATTACTTTTCAAACAATAGTGTATGACAGTAGTGGAACTATGGGCATGGAATGGAACTAACAATAAACGTACAAACAACCGAAATCCTTCTTCCATATTTTAATCGTACATAAGATAAAGCATAACATTTCTGACATGGCATTTGACATCCCAGTTGTTATAAAACTATTGATAAGTAAATTATTATTACTTAATAGCAAATCTCCTAAAACTGTCCATCCATTCTAGTAGCAAAATTATTTTACAAAAACAAATTCTTTACTGATTCATATTGGGTAGAAATTATTATGAATAATTGGAAGTTGTCAAAAACAGATTACAGACCTATCCATTCTGTACGCCATTATCAATACTAAACCCCTGGAGAACTTGGTCTCTGGAGTTAATGGCGATGCTGTGATGCAATTAATTTGTTGGAAGGATTTCGGTGTAAAGTTTCCAAAATCATAGACACCTGTATTTAATTCAGAGCCTGTACATAGTTATAAGAAAGAAAAATTCTCTGTTTGAACTTAATGATGATTGAATTTCGGCATGTTAGAAAGTAGAAATAGGACCCCACATGTTTATTTTAAGGGTGGCGTCTGTGGAACATTGTGATACCTACCACAAGACCAATTCGTTGTTTCTATGTGGTCTAATGTCTATTGTGCTAAAAATACCATACCATAAAAAAGTGTAATATGATTCTTTAAGTGACTCCTATACACATTTCTGAACTACAATCAATCAATTATTAAGTCAAAGAACAGTTTTTGTTGAAAAACATATTGACTAGTTTATAAGAGATTCAGAATTTGAGCACAATTTCACTAATTAGATCAGTATATTTTATTGTACGCTTATTTTATAATGAAGTTTAGGCTTTAATTTTTAGCTACTAAAACTTCTCTGTATATTGTGAATTTTTACATAAAAAGGGAAAATTACTTTATTTTATTATTACTAATTTGAATTGTAAAAACATTATTTCGAATAAGTAATTAAAAATGTGCGTTTCAAACCTCTATGACAAAAATATTGAAGTTGAAATAAAGAAATGTTTGAATTAGACTCACACCAAAAGATGCATTTTGATTAAAATATCTTTAACAAACGTTTTAGGCATACCAGTGTTGAAACCTAGTATATGCACGCCATGAGGGCAGTACGACAGCCAACCTAGTAATTCATATCCGGATATATTATATTTTATAATATAATATAGTATATATGTTCATATCTGATCTCTAGATCCCATTCAAACCTAACTAAAGAAAAACTATTAACAGCATTGAAAAAGTTACTTTTTATTAGTGTCGTCTACAGATTAAAATAAAACCTATCGCTGTAAAGCTGCTGTAGCCCAATCTACTCTCATCTTAGCATAGAGTAAGCTCGAATATCACATGCTTCGTTGCAATTGCACTGCACAAGTTTATATTATTAGAGCATAGACTCTGTCGACACGTAATGTGCATATACCAGAGTTTACCACACAACTCACAGCTGATTTGAAAAATCTCGTTTTTTGAAAAACTGGGACAGTGTAGAATGAAATTTCTTTTT
>JAQFYB010001876.1:0-28624 GCA_034694085.1 Pogonognathellus longicornis
AGCCAATGGACACTAGAGCTTGGCTACACTAGAGCTCTAGTGTAGCCAAGCTCTAGTGAAGCCAAGCTCTAGTGTGCACCAAGCTCTAGCGTCAGGTAATCGGTAAAATGGTAGTAAACTTTACAGCAGTGTCCCAACTTGTGGTTATAATAATTGACGAGTTTAGATAATCTTTTTTTTTCTTTGTCTACTTACAATTCAAGAAATATCCTGGTGATACTCTTTCGGAAGCAATCGACAATGTTTTTGATTTTGATGTTTATAACTTGGAATTAAGACAAAGTGTTAAAGAAACTTTGAAAAAGTACAACTTGGAACCAACTGCAGGAGTTTTGCTCCGAAATCGAACTTCTAATGAGTAAGGAAGTATTTTTACCTACAGCTTTGGGTTCATTTATTTGAAAAATTCATTTATACCAAGTAAATAGTAACCTGTCTTCTCATGCTTTACAGGGTGCTTACAGTAGAGCGAGTATCTGTTTCAGAGCTTCCAAATCTACGGAGAGAAGGAGAAATGGGTCCTATGTTGGATTCAAAGAGACTTTTCAATGAAAAAGATTTTGGTGGACCGAAATTTGGAAAAGTCGATCAAAATAATGCACCCCATGTTGGAGGAAACACTTGGGCAGGCGGTTCTGGGGGAAGGTAAAGTGATTAATATTTGTTGTTCAATTATAAAAAATAGGTTATTGTGGAGTTGTATTAACATCAAACTTTTTTCAGAGATACTGCAGGAATGGGTGGAGTAGGAGGTCCGTTCCGTTTGGACTCGGGCAACCCTGTATTTCAGGTATGTTTAATGTTTACATATTTAATACTTCAATATATAGCTTGGACATTGAATAACTATAAAGAACATAGTTCACAGTTCAGTTTATTTGAAGTGTAAGTAATAATCAGTACAACTATTTTCAATTAAAGGTTTCTGAAGAGGCAAAAGAAGCTGTACCACCCGAAGTAAGAAAAATGGCTCGAGAAATGGCTCGTAAAGCTTTTGAAGAAAGGTTGAAACAAATTAAAATGAGCAAGTATGAAGGAGGTGTGTACGAAGAATACTTGGGACCCATAAGACCTCAGGTTTTGAAACCCTTTCTATAAAATTAGAATTTTAATGTTGTTTAACCCGGTATTGTATAAGGTAATAGCCCGACCGTTTTCTGTAGGTTCAAGCTCTTCGTGTTATTTTGACATCATTGCAAGCCAAGGCCAAAGAAAGAAAATGGGTGCGAAACCAGACATCTGGCGAATTAGATGATGCAAAAATTATTGAAGGTACAGCATAGCGCAAAGACTTTATTCACATTGATTGATGTAATTTAATAGTGTGAAATAAATATTTTTCATTTTCATGGATTTTAGGAGTAGTAGGAGAAAAGAACATTTATAAATTGAGAAAGGAGGAAGAACCTGAACCTGGGGATCCACAACAAAAACCTAAACGACTTAAGCTTATTGTGGATTGTTCCGGATCCATGTACAGGTATGTGAATTACAGTTTGGTATTCAATGAACATTTTAAGTTTTTGTCCAGTTTTATTAATGTATTTATGACTATCTATATACCCCAGGTTTAATGGCTACGATCGCCGCCTAGATCGAGTTCTAGAATGTTCATTATTAGTGATGGAAGCCTTCAAAGGATTCGAAGATATATTTCAATATGAAATAATTGGTCATTCCGGCGACGATTTTAAGCTACCACTGGTTGACCTTGCTGTTGTTCCAAAAGACAATAAAGAAAGATTAGATATCATGAGAGTTATGCATCTACACGCTCAGTTTTGTTCTTCTGGGGACAATACCCTGGAAGCGACCCAAGACGCCATCAAGTCCTTAGCAGATGATTCAGAAGAATGTGATGAAGCATTTGTCATTGTATTGTCAGATGCCAATTTAGAAAGATACGGTATCAATCCTAGAGAACTGTCAAAAATTCTAAATATGAATAGCGATGTGAAAGCATTTGCTGTCTTCATTGGCTCTCTGGGAGATCAAGCTCAAAGGTAACCTTTAAAACGCCACCATATCTACATCTGTAATAAAATAACAATGTTTGGAGTACACCGTAAATTCATGTAATTTTAAAACTTTAGGTTGACTGATCAACTGCCACCTGGAAAATCATTTGTGTGTTTAGACACAACAAAGCTTCCAAAGATACTTCAAAGGATATTTACGCAGTCTATTTTAACTTGACCTACAAATGAAAAATGCTACACTAATGTACAGAAAGGTGCTATTTGATTAAAGAATGATTGAAATAAACAGTTTATTCTAAGTACTATAAAGAATTTAAAACTGGAATTCTTACAAGTGAAAATCTTTCAAAACGTGAATATTTATTAGATACTCTGTGCATTTGTACATTTTAGACAGAGTTTATCAAATTAGTAGTTAGTATTTTCTGTATTTAATGTGCTTCAGTATTTGCATAGCCGTAATTCTAGAAATTATGTAAAAAGTTTAATGCGATTCTTAACCAGAGGCTCTAACTCTGATCTCAAGTGGTACGTATACTGAGTTAAGACCGTCATCGGCAGTCAGTATGGTTCGATACACATTAGGAGCGACGTTTTCATTAGCATAGTAAATGTTTACCATGTAATAGTATACTTCTGGGTAGGGTTCTGGGTTCAAACTTGTAAGCGTGACATTGAAGTTAGAGTTGCTTATGTTAATATTTATTTCAGCATTTTCTGGCTCAAAGTCAGCATCAGTAACAACAATCATTGTCGCTGCGTTGATGGGCGTTTCAATGTCCCATGGCGTAATAGCATCCACGGTGTATTCCACATTGTTGAAAATTGGCTGAAAATTAAAATCAAATGAAACATTATTGCAGACTTCGGTTTGTTTCTAGTACTTCAAATATTATAATCGCATGTGAAAAATAGTTGTGATAAGAAACAAGAACTGCGTACAGGTTGAGTATTTTCATCCTTGATCCGGAGTCGGAAGTAATAATTGTGAGTTCCATTATCAGCGCAGTAAAAAGTAACATTACGTTCAAGGTACTGTGCCCTCATTGTGTCAGGAAATTGGGAAAATACATCCGAAGCTACATATTGGTAGAACGTTTGATAGCGAAGTCCGGTTAAGAAAGGGAAATGTGGCGTGTTGACCGCGGTACTTCTAACAACATTGTAGATATCGTGCTCCCTGTAAGAACATAATATTAACATAACATGAAGAATGTACGGCTCAAAATAAATCGGCTTATAAAATCGTGATATATCCGATATGGATTAAATTCGAATACACTAAATGTAAGAAATCATATCAACACATTTAAATGAAAAATTATAATTACGCTATAAAATTTACCAAATTATCTCCCCTTCTGCAGTTCTTTCGGTTGTTTCCGGCAATTCGAAATATGTTTCATTGTTACCAACAAAACCGCAGTCCTCTAAAAAAAATTACATGACCAGAGAAATTATATTAGTTAATTATATTTTTTATGTAAATCCCTGGTACATTTTAATGTTTAAAATATGGACTTACGCCCTTGTACGAGCAAAACGTTGGCTAATGCGAGGAGGATGAAAATAGATGTATACATTTTGGTTACAAGTGAAATACTGTTGTGACCTTAGGAGGGTGAAAAATGTTTGATTTATTGAAAGCTCTTATCAATTTTCAATGTCCATTGGATCTGCAGACGGATATCACCTGCGTTTGCTAAATGATTTTGTCGTCATAAGGGCTTAAAGGATTAAATCTTCATTTCTGTGCTTCGTGACTGCACACATTGGGAAATGGACATAAGCGGAGTAAAGAGGTGTGTAAAACAGTAGATTAAAACACATTCTGAGTACCTAGGTATACTAGGCACTTAAAAAGGTAGGTATTCTACACTCCGCACATAGGTAACACGTCGTAGTTTGTGTACATTGTACTTTAATCTACACGATTATTTTTCGTTGTTTCTCTTATTATTAGTAAAATAAGCTTTGTACGACAACACTACAGCCGTCAATCACGTTCATGGATCATTGTGGTGGAATTGGAAAGTGTCAGAAGCTTTAAAGACATTTGTAATTACTAATGAAATGACAAACAAAACTAAGTAGCACATTCTCCATATGTGCCTGTATATTTCCGTGAGATCTCTGTACAATATTATTATTATATCTGTATCGAGTCAGAAGGATTATGTTCATTACATTACATCAATAATGTTGTCCAAAAATCATCAGTATGCACCTAGTTAATATGATATGAAGTATAATATGATTTCACATTGTGAGTGTAATTTACGTGGAAAAAGACAAGTGTGATTTGTTTGTTATCGCAATTCGCAAATGTAAATTACATCACTTCATACTTCATTGATCCTTAATCCCTGAAATCCGCAACCAAAGCACATATTATTTTGGCGAAATTAACCTTGTTTACTTGTTAGCACGCAAAAGTTTGTTATGAATAATGGCTTGTTATGTAAACTCTATAACTCTAAACTCATATCATTTAATATCATAATTAGACTAAATATATAAATTTTGTGATTAAACTTTATCGCGTAACACGAGCATTAGTTAAGGTTGAAATACTTACGTGGAGGAGCATTACCCACTAATGTCTAAATGCCCATCTTCAATGAGAGCAGTATATGGGCCCTTTACTGAAGTAGTAAGTTAAGAAACCATTATTATCCTTAAACAAGGGATACTACCTACATAACTTTACTATACTGAATACAGCTACTTAGTAACAAATCCATTTTTTGCCCTACAATGACTGATTATACAAACCAGAAATTGCATTTGAATAATTAATGTAAATAGTTATAAAGGAACAAGAATTTTTTTTAGTATCTCGCACATGTACTTACGTTAGCTGTATATAGGGGATCGAGACAAACGTAATGAAATCAGTGAAACTGAATATTATCATAATCTACCTAAATGACGATACTGTTATAGCTTTGTGGAGATTACAGCTACGGAAGTGATTCATTAAGAATGTTGCTCATTAATGTCATTAATAACCCTAATCACAAGTACGTACATATTTGTTGCAATAATTTAATTAATTCATCTCATCTCATTGCATATTATTAATTTCATACCATGCGACATCATTGAATACTTCTGGTCTTTCGTAACAGAAGCATTTTGGTTGATTAAAAAACGGACTACAAATAAACAAAGCGTATACCTACTTAGTTAAGTTTGAGTACTACGTAAGTGATAGGAATTAATGGCCGTATTTTTTAAACGTATGCGTTGATGCTGAATGCAGACCTTAAAAAATAACTTTGCTTTATACTTATATAGATTAGTCTGTTAAAAGAAAATGCACACAACTCAACAATCTCTCTATATGAGGGTGGGTTTCACGATAAATGTCATGGATTCCTCTTGCAGACCTATTTCCACACACTCACTAAGGTACATGAAATAAATTCATATCCGTCTTTGCATTGCATTCTGCATCGAATAAAGTTGTGGCTGCGGTCTGTTGAATTCGCATATAAAGAACTAATTATTCCTCATTGTTTAAAGCTGCTTGTGCAACATTTTTAATGCACATTCGTTGCATCATATTAATATCTTCATTCTATGGGTATCGTAATCTTCAATGGGAAGGATGCGACGCACTTTTGTTAGCAAACCATGAATGAAAATAAAAACAGGATCTATATTGCATTGCCCCATATTCCATTGTTTCACCAATTTATGTTGATCGCAGTTCCAAATTCTCATCTCATATTCTCATATATAAGGCTTGACAATTACTAACTGTCATCAGTGTCAATTAAGTGTTAACTAAAATTGAAAGTGATACGGTTTAGTTAAGAAATAAACTGCAGAAGTTCTATTGAAAAATTTTACAAGTATTTTCGTTTAAGTATAACTAACGATACAGTGCTCAAAATTATCAACGAGAAAAATGAAGTTTCAAGTTGCCATTTTGCTGATCTTTTGCATTTTATTGGTAAGTGACATCCTAAATATTGCACTTAAGTTCGGTTTGCCTTATTGTATCCGTTTGATTGAATTGGACCACAATTTTCGTGCTTTCTCTGTCTATGCTTCATGAAATTAACATGGAGTACCAATAACAGTAATATATTAAAACTAAGGATGATTTTATTTCAGACTATTGCTTACACTACAAACGGTAAACTTGTGGACACAAAGGATGTTCGTATAGGTTCAGCCAAATTACTCAATTCTCATCCTAAATCATCGAAAGAAAGTAGAGAAAGATTTCTGGGGGATGGATCTTTTACATTAGGATACTCCACACGCTACAATTTTGGTGGTGGCTTTGGCTCAGGTTACCCTGGACATGGACTCGGCTATGGCTATGGACACGGCTATGGAAAACCAATAGGTTATGGTTTTCAGCCTTCAGTAGGGTACGGATTTAGTCACAGCTACGGTCATCACGGACATGGATATTATGGTAAGTTTAATTTTTGTAAATTTAAAAATCAACAAGTTTGACATTTATGATGTACTCAGAACATTAACATTACAAAATGTAAAAACTATTAATTATTTTTTCAGATCCTTATTACAAGCCTTATCACGGTTATCAAGATCACGGCCATCATCATGGAGGTTTCTCTGGGGGGTATGGTTTCAAACATCAATTTCATCAAGGTGGGTATGGTGGTTTCGGCTATCCAGGATATTACTGAGGATTCTACTGTGACATCCTGAAATATAATCGGTAGAGTAATTGAAATTCAAACTGTACCTTTTTCAGTAGATTAAGATGTATTGTAAATGTGTTACAATTTCTATTGAACTAAGGGTTCACTGTATGCAGAGGCCAATTAATCTAATTACTAAACAATGTACAAATTCTTTAAGCTATTACTACAGATATTTTGGAATAAATATTTTCATATAGCTACGTAATATTATAATGTTGGTTATACTGTATGTAGTTAACGTATTATGTAAAACTGTATGTACACTTTGATTAAAACTCATATCTACGAGATTTAATAAAATTTCAACCAAGAGTAACTATTATTTTTTTGAGCCAAGTATTTAATCATGAACTGAAGTATATAAGCGCATCCAAAAAAGCTACCTAATTCAGTCGTATTCATTTCAAAATCTTTAAAACACTTACTTTATTACGAGCCAATCCTAAGCTTACATAAGAGGGATGGAATTTTCTCTTTGTTCACGAAAGCAAATGATTAATAAAGGTATATACACCAGGAAACGATGTTGATAATTTAGAAAAGTTATTAATAGCCATAATGTGCAAGAACTAACTACATACAGAAAAAATCAATGGCAAGTTGGATTTCTTTTGTTGCACACATTGCTGGTAGCACACCTGGAGCAAACTCCGTTCATTATAGCTGTGACTTGAATGTGTCATTTTATTTGAGTGCACTCTTTTCATCGCATGTGTTTATTAGCGAGTATACAGTACCAAGATCTTATTAGGATTAAAGCTGTAAGGAAATTCAAAGGAAAATCGAGTGAGTATTAGGTCCACGTCCGAAAATCTGTTCGGAGAATCCATCTCGATTCCTTTTATCAGAGTAGCAAATGATTTGAGTCGGGAAATGATGTCGTGTGTAATTTACAAAGAGAAATACCTGGTTTTGCATTGTGTTGTATTATTGTCGACCAAAATGAAATGAGTGACCAACCATGTGTTGACAATTGGTCTAGCCCTCATAAGAACTCGTACTACTTACTTCTTCGAATGCTCCTCCATGTTCTCTGTGCATCTCTGTGTGCAAATCTGTGTGTTAAACAGCCGCCTGTATACAGACGTGTGTGTATATGCATGGATGTATGTATGTGCAGTATATGTACAGTCTGCAAAACAAACACAGAAAGATAAATACAGAAATCATTCTAAATGCAAATTGTTTCTCGGGAAAAGATTCAAAATTTCTACTGTGGTCATTGACAATTGTAAATAACGTGATATAATGTGATATAATTATCCCATTATAACTTAGTGCGAGCGACAAGTTTTCCATCTAATCAGTTCTCTCTCTCTCGCCCAACTTACAAGCTGCTCCTACATAGACTCTTCACTTACAGCCGCTCTCTCACACTTATTTATTATTCTTCAGTATCATTATTATTTTCCTTGCATTCAATCTAATATAAACTGAACACTTCCATTTATATTATACTTATACAAGCCAAGCACTTACTAAAAATATGCCTTTATTACAGTTCTCAACAACACTAGGGTTTCCTACTCCTGACTTTTCCATGTAATAATATCCTCACTAGCTGTTTCTTTAGAATTGCATTATTATCTCTACATCATATAGCACATACACACAGACACAGCTACACATAATAAAAGTATATTAAGTATTTTAGTAATATTTATGTACTGTAAATTGCAAATCTCTCCTTTTGTGTATCACGAATGTAGATACACATACCTGTGTACAGTACGGTGTATAGGTAGGTAGGTGTATAGAAAAGAATGGGTTGGCTGTGCATAAAATATGCAAGTGTTTCTTTTATAAGTAGGGATATGGCTACATAGCTACAATATTCATTTTTCGAGACAATGTAAATTGCTTGGTTTAATTTGAATTTGCTTTGCAGTGTGTGTTATGCAGGCAGGGTGCTATATTATTTTTTATTAGTGTGTGTATGTGTTTATATGTAGAAGTTTGTAGGGTTTGGTGTAGAAGTGTATGTACATGAATATATGCTGACAGAAAAGGACGATGTTGTTGATGATGATGTGATGAGCACATAGAAGTAAAGAGGCGGAGGTGCCTACATATTATTTTATGGACACAATACACAAAGACACGAATTTCGTGTCGGCCGCAAGAAATAAAGAACAGAACAGATCTTCCGGTGGTCACTGCAGCTATTTCATATTTTATTTTTGCTTTGCATTCATCCATTCATATTTACTATAATATTGGCTCACAATGCAATCACATTCAGATGCATGGCCATTTTACATTTTCTTTCACATTCAAGCTGTGTCTATGTGTGTGTACGGATTTTATATACACTACACTCTCTGACTCACATCCTTATATTTGTGTATATGTACTTGTATGTGAGTGAATGTTATTTTGATTTGATTTCTGCTCCCTATCTAGAATAATGTTGTAAAGATGTAGTGTGTATGTATGTAGTGTGTATATTATTCTATTCTTTAGGATCTACCGTACGTACCTGACTTGGTTGTCGTGTGTCGACTACGTATTACGTATTAGTTATAGCACTTTAGTTTAAAAGGCAGTGTGCAGTTTGGTTGGACATGGCAAAATAATGTGGATTGTAGCGCTTTCGAAGTATTTTACAGGGCTGTAATGTAAGTCGTATTATATTCACCTTAATTCCCTAACATAACATGTACTTATCCATTGTTATTTATGGATGGATGAACTGCTCTGGTCTGTGCTCGACTCGACGGCAGTTGTGTGGTTTACTCCTCGTTTTTTACAACTGCCGACGATATGACTTGTAGTTAAGGTTTAAGTGTATGAATCCCATAGGCTTTGCAAAGTGTCCATGGAAAAAATCATTTCAATTACATTCAACATACTCATCACTCTGTATTTTCCTACGTCTTTGTTGTTAACGCAGAACTTCATTAACCAATTCTTGGAATAACATTAACTGCGGTTTAAGGGAATTAGGATTGTCTCTAGTTAGTCAGGACTTTTTAGTTCGCAAGTCCTGAGTAGGTGTTCTGCACATTTACATTCTGTACAATAGTGTACTGTACTGTCGATGCCACATCTATCATATAAATATGTCTCATCTTATACTGACTTGCATTTCATGTTATAAGCAATACCTAGGCATTACACAACAGTGCAAATAAGTTATTATCTTCTACCATGCTCTTCAGTTTGTACATATAGGCATGTACTAATAAAACAATTTTCATACGAGTCCTTTACTAAAATGCTGTAGTGCCTTATTATGGTACATGTTTTACGATATATAGATACCTAGGTATTACAATAAAAAGTGCAATCAAGTAGTAGTACCATTATCAACTTAAGATCTGTCATCTACATAATCTCTAGAATTAGTAGTAAGTAGAGTTGTCAATTTTGCACATAGCAGGTAGTTCTAGTTACTATAATATTTTTCAGAATAGGTACAAGTAGGTACTTTAATTGTTAACTAAAACACGCAACGTTTTTTTCACTTTCCAACTTGATTTTGTATAACTAATTCAGTTGTAGATTCTCCATCACAGCTTGCCGTTATCGATTGGTAAATATTTCAAATGTAATAATATATTATCGATATTATGTAGGTAGCTATTTCCTACCTTGTGATTTGTGTTTGTTCTCATCTTCTCCTAGTGTGAATAGCCAGTACAGTGAGAATCTTTAAAAAATGAAATGTGTTTTGTTTGATTTACATCAGCCATGTTATTGATTGCATCAGCCATGCTTTTGGAGGGGAGTCATAGTTGAGGTCAAATAAAAATATGTACGTTTGTGCAGTATTACTTAGTAGGATATTTAAGAAAACTAATTGACTATATCGTTTGAAAATTCGTTTTTTTCAATCTCTACAGATTAAGAGTTTAGTTCATGTACCTATATAGATTTATGACACTGTATCATATTGTGAGACTCGCAGTTCATTATACAAAATCTCCACTACACTTATTGATATGTATGAGCTTAATGAGTCATTAGGAAAACTAAACAACACCAAACAAGACTACCATTTCAAATATTAATTTTGTATGATTTACTGAACATTATCTGTTATAATTTTTGTATAATACTTCTAACGAATATCTATGCGCTTGAAAGTATCATTTGCATTATATGAGTACTGTGTTTAGGATTTTGTATTGTGAATGCCGATGTGTCTACTTGTTTAAGCCTAACCACAGAGTTTTATTCAGTAAAGCTATAATAGAGTGTTGTTGTGTCCACTGCGTTTGTCATATGTCCACTGTGAATGTCATACAATATAGGGATACTATACACGTGTAAGTAACTCTCTGGTTTTTTGGTTTGACTGCATGTTGTTTGCTTTCATGTGTGAGTGAATGAATGACCGAGAGTTTGAATAGAATCTGAAATTAGGGAAGGAAGGAGAGGAATGCAAGCAGAAAAGTCTCATGCTGATGCTAAATCTATTCTCAACAAGCTTAGTACATCTTTCTTTCTTTCATAAATAAGTACATATAGCATTTAATATTACATATCATCATCATTATCATCCTACAATCACATCATATCACTATCACATTCATATACTCTCATCACATCATCATAATAAATACAAAAATACATAAATAACTACCTACGACGAATAGCAAGTAGGTACCTAGGAGTAGTACATAGTAATAGCATAATACCATCCCACAACTCCTACTACTATATATTACCACAAGTACAATCATCATCCCACAACAATATTCCCGTAAACAGCAGTTCATTATACACAGAGACTTTAGTTGTTCTCTGGTTCTGTATGCTTTGTACATACACAAGAGTGTCTCTGCGATTTCGCATTCTCGTACTTATTCCTCCTAATACTTTACTGCATGGCATGGCATAGCGATTTTTGTTTGTGACTCGACTGACTGAAACATATCGTTCTTTAAAAAGTTTTCAGTTGGTTTACTTTAGTACACAGTCATCACATATACCTAGTATAGAGGATATCTACTTACATAGAGTTTCACAGTGTATTTGTATTATATTTAGTTACAGTGAATAACACTGCTATTAATATATAAGTGAGTATTACACTAATAGTAGTAGTATGAAGAATCCAGCATGTTAAGTATAGAGCGATAAAACATAATCTACTTAATGTGTCTGTCCATATTATTATTAAATTGCATTTTCTTATGATAATATTATACGAGTGCATTATTTAAGTCAGAATATCATCATTGTACTAATGTAATGTAATATTAGTGGTAAAGTCAGAGCATGTGAAATGGAAAAATGTTTCAAAAACAAAAGCACAGAATACCGGGTTGTCTCACGACTCCGTGGTCAGGTGCCTACAGGATTTTCACGAAATCAAAACAAGACAAAAGGAAACGAGCTCACTTTTTGCTCATCTCATCATCCACATCCACATGCTTTATTATTTTATTATTATTACCATTATTCCACATTCACATCTTCCTATCGTCTTTACTCTGTACAGCGTCTCTTTCGTCCCAACTCTTTCTATGTACATACAATACACACACAATACACATACAATAACACAAATACATCTGTTATGCCAAACCAAAGCACAAACGGATCATGGCTCAGCTTCGCTCGACTTCATGTACTTATTCATACATTACTTTTCAAATATATAAATACCTTCCATCATACATCTACTAATCTTATTCGTCATACGTACACATTATTTTTATGTGCAGGGCCACTTTAGAACTTTAACACGCTTAAAATTACATTACTCATCCTCATTCTTCAATTTCATACACAACACAATTTTAAAACGGTCCAGAAAGCATTTGCTGCGTGCAACCAAAATATAAGCCTAAGATGTGTCAGCCAATGTGCAAAAATTCAATTTGCATTAAAATAGAAGAATAATTATTGTACGTGTACAAATATTCAAGGGAGCAAATGGAAAAAGTAGAACCCTGTGTGTGTAGTTGATGAGCATAAGGAATATGTGGCAATAATAAGAATAATAATACTAATAATGTATTCTACATGCAAGTAATAACATTTAAAAACTTTTTACTTACTACCAGCCATTATTTTTCTTGGGGCTTTCTTCCATCCTATTATAATACCATTGTGTTTATGATTGTATTATTGTTATGATGATTTTGAGTGAAGCTAAAATGTTCTAAAAGAGGTTAGTTATTCTTACGTTATTAGCTAGTTGAAATAATTCAACTTTGTTGTGTGTAGTCGACTTGTATTTGTATATCGTACTCTAATCCTCATTTTCATCTGTTCAGAGCAACTATGTATAGCAGTTTCATACAGTAATAGTAAAACTATACTAATACTGAAGACTTAAGGTAAAACTTAATACTTTACTTACTTCTACTACTGCATGCATCATGCATTTACAAGTTACACGATAAATTTTAGTGTATGATATACGTATGGGTATAGTAAGTGTGTATATGTTTAGGCTATAAATATATTTGTCGTAAGCTGAGCTGAATATTAGCTGAACTGAACTCAACTCAACTTGATCCGCAGATCATGACTATTGCAATGGGAGTATTATATATTAAGAAATGGTTTGTGAGTTGTGACTTGGATGCGACGCTCGCTCACTCAGAAAAAAACTCATTCGCTTTTAATCATGTGTGACAATAGAGGAGAGCATTGTCATCATTATTGCTGACACTATTATTATTCTTAGAGTTATTCTTTTGTGCATGCGGGATTTATACACATTTTTGTTCCTTGACACGAGATACTACATACACTACATACACTTACTTTATCAAAGCATTAAAAATACTAACTACATATTATAACACGTCTCTCAACCAATTTTAATATGCTACACGGCAATTCTTACATGTCCATGTTTATTTTAGTGTCTAAGTACATGAGGAGCTATATAATAATATGCATGTTTAGTCTAAGAACTGTTGTTTGATGGTAAAACATTATAATAATGTTAATATGTGTATGCATTGTAAAATAATAATAAAAAAAGTTAATGTCACTCTGTAAATGTTGGGTTAATATACTCTACAAGTATGAAGCATTGATTGCATTACAAGTACAACAAAGAGCTTAGAAAAATACGCATTGCATATATCTACACAATGCAAGAAGGTAGATAGATTCTGTAAGTACAACTTGTTAGTGACAATGTATTTATCTAGCGTGCAAAACGTAGAGTATATATAAAATACAATAATGATAATACTTAAGCTGTAAGTAATATTTCTTATACATGAGTGAAAGACATACTAAAATATGAAATGAGACTCATGAGCAAGTGCTATTAACTTTTATACATCATTGCAATGGAAAAAATGAAGTAATTTTAGATTTCATCAGGTACATTAATATAATTCGAGTCCACATTGTACAATACATTGGGAAAACCATGTGTAACTACAGTTTAAAAACATAAAACAAAGAGAAGGCTTATACTAAAATCGGTTTTGTTGTGTTGAGCATTGAACACACGTTGATACACTCGAGAAGAGAGATTTGTTGCATCCTTCCTTACATGACTCATGTACGGATTGTCATGAAAAGCAGAGATATCTCTATCGTATGCTATGATACATATCAAAATCATATCGTATCGGAAGATGAGATGAGACGTTTTATTTCAACTCATTTCACGACCACGACTTGCCAATCAGAACAGTCTAATATCATACATAAGAGAATGATATCATAATCAAAATCATATCATATCCTGCACGCAACAGAACACAAAAATACCGACAAGACAAAACCTACTTGAGTCTTCAATGCATAAGACGTATACATTAAGTAGAAAGCAAAGCAACCGACCTGTTCATAACTTCAGACTAAATTTTCTTTATTTCTTTTAAAGCTGCCTGCTAATAGTTCTGTGAACAACTGATTTAATGATAACAGGACTAATCGTATATCTGTCGAGAATAATATTATAATGTTCTCCGTTATTCAGCACAACACCATTACAGACATGTTGTAACTAAATCTTCACAGATATTGATACCATAGACCCTTTGCAAAACTTTATTCCAACATCCTTACTTTGTGTATATAGCTATACACTCCATGTTCTTACTAGAGTGAGGTTTTAGACTTAACTACACGTATACATGTGTAAGTTTTTTAGTGAGGTTTTTATATCATAAAGAATCAAAGGTTTGACTAAGTATTAAGTATTTTATAGATAATGTGATTATTAACCAAGCCAGAATACAATTGCACTATTAGCTGTATAGATATGTTTTAATATTTTGCTCCTTTCTTTATTAGAATGGAGTATAGTACAGTTTTTATAAAGTTGCATAGAAACATATGCAACAAAATCATTTGTCGTGAAAAGATAATGATAGTTGTAATGTATTAAGATGTAATGATAATAAGTCAGATTACAGTGTAATCATTGTCAGTTTTAACATGAGACATCCAGATCATGTTAGCTACAGACATAGCCTTTCAAAACTATGACTGAGTAAAAGTTACTCAGACGTTTTATCTTCAAGTTTCATCTACAGAATGGGAATATGTTTGTGTGTAGGTTTTCCTTCAGATCTCGTAGACATACATTTTGATACAATGCATAAAACATTAGCAGCTTTTGATCCCTCATCGTTTTGACATACAACGTCAGATCAAGTCAAATCGAAAATAGTAATGAGCTCTAACATTGCAAAAAATATTATCACCTTTGTTATATACTATTAAAACGATTCTACAACTAATTTTGATGACTTATTTCACCACATATATGTACATAATATTACACGGAGTGTTTACAAATTATAATTACATAACGGAAATCGACAATAGATCTGTAATAACTTTCCAAATGGAATATTCAGAATAGCTGACAATTAATTGCTAGGCAAGCAATTGCGAAAGTATTTATTTTAGTATAAAAAGTGCAATCAAGTAGTAGTACAAGATTTAACATCTACATACTCTCTAGAATTAGTTAGTAAGTAGATTGACAATTTTACATATTTAAAATATTTTATAGTTTATAGTTTACAGATAGCTTGGCGCATAGTAGGTAGGTAGTTCTAGTTACTAGAATATATTTCCAAATAGGTACTTGCAGGTACTTTAATTGTTAACTAAAGCACGCAACGTTTTTTTAACTTTCCAACTTGATGTATTATTTTCAGTTGTAGATTTTCAAGATTAAGAGTTCTTTCTTGGTAAATATTTAAAATGTAATATATTATTGATAATGTGTAGGTAGCTATTTCCTACATTAAAAAGTGTGATTTATGATTGTTCTCCTCTTCTTCTAGTGTGAATAACCAGCCCAGTGAGAATCTTTAAAAATGAAATGTGTTATGTTTCATAGACAAATCAGTCATGTTACTTTAGGAGGGGAGTCATAGTTGAGGTCAAATACAAATTATATCCCCTTTGTTATATACTATTAAAACGATTCTAAAAGTAATTTTGATTACTTATTTCACTGCATGTACATAATATTACGGAGTGTTTACAAATTACCGGTATAATTACGGTAAAGATACAACGAAATCATCTATTACAACTTTTCAAATGGAATATTCAGAATAGATGATAATTAATTGCTAGGCAAGCAATTGTGAAAGTATTTTAGTTTTTTAAAGAGTTTTGGCCGGAGAGATAGTAAGATTGTTTACATCATCTATGCCTCTAAAATCTCACGAGAACACAGAAATTTAAATTAGTAACAAATACTTTTGTGCACACACTTAACATGTATATAAATAAAGTGATTACATAATAGGACTTTCGTTGTTACCTATACACATTTGTGTGTAATGGTAATGCATGAAAATACTAAATCAACCAGAATGTCTTTCAACTCATCACAAACTTAATTTCGCAATCTGTCAACAGAATCGATCAAACAGATAATTATTTCTGGATTGATTCCTTCGTGTAAACTAACGTACGTAGTTTATGTGTTGCATATATATTTATGTTTGATATCTTTCATATAATATTATAGGTACATCTACAACTACTAAAACCCTTAATAAATATATTCATTTCTGACAAGACGATATTTATAATTGCATTGACAGAAAACAAATCAAAAAACAATAATGAAACAATAATATGAAAGAGTCAATTCATGGGATTGGATTGACTTGACTTTTCAACGAATGTTTGTCCGCTTCAATTGAACCTCCTAAATCAGCCGGCAAATCGCTGTAACATACTTCACACAACACACTCCATACAAATATCTGCCTTATACCATTACCTCCTTCATGTAAGTTAGAAAAACAGAAGAATAGCATGAAGTGCATTGTATGTGTGTTATTTCTTCACTTGCTCTTGTTCTTTCCTCTTTGAGTCTCATCTCATCTTTTCCCGTCCTATCTCACTCTGGTCTTGTTCCTCATTCCCATTCTCATCGCGGTCGTGATCTTTGTCATGCTTTTCTTTGAGTTTTTTGATTCCGCCCTTAGCTCACTCAGAACTAAGACTGGCGTAGGTAGGTAACTTAAAGTACCTTTAAAATAGCTTGTAAGAAAGATATCCACGTACTTGTATGCTTACACATAAGGATGCTCTCACTTATACTCACAGTCACTCACCGTCTTTTCATATTTTCCGCAGACAGATATTCACACATAGAAAATCACTCACTACACCTTTATGGATTACCTCAGCACAGTTTGCAACACATCTGATATGATTATGAAAATAGAAGGAGGTAGTATCATAAATAATCTCCAATGCTTAATAATGCTCCTCCATGTTTACTGAGGTCATACACATACACACATTCACTCTTATTCTCATCTTTGTAGCCAAGACTCAGTTTTCATGCAAGAGATTGTAATTTTGTATCTTGTAACTAAGAAATTGAAATATTCAGTGCAAAATGCGATATAGATTCAAATGTACGTATAATGTTCTTACTTTTACTATGCCAGTACCTACCTGTAGCGAACATTGTATTAAAAGAGATACCTTTTCATTGTATTATGATTTACAGTAAATAAGTACCTACATATTATTATTATTATCAAAGTAGTAGTATGAATGTATGTAGTGTACAGTACAGATATGTATGTAGAATGTAGAAGAATTGAATCACATGGAAGAATATTTATTAAAGGGACGTAGGTACGAGCTGAGATTGTTTTGTCCCATTTTTTATGAGCACATCATTATGACTATTATTACTCGAGTTAAGCATGTATTATATTATAGGAGGTATGGATGGAGTATGGCTGTCGATATGGAAAATAAGATAATCTCCAAGATTTGGATACTTCGTTGCTCTCCTTCGTTATCCACTTAGTAATGCAAACGGATCCAACCCATCTACTTGAGAAAAATCCGCCTTGTCTGTAATATTTCGCTTTAGTTTTACACGCACATATCATCAAAGACGGAGACTCTGTTGGAATTAGTACATGAGAGAAACACGTTGTTCGTTTCTTGCTACTTGACTGTTTTGTCTTGAAAGAAGTGGCTTTCCTCCCTCTTTGGAAAATTTCGCCATGATTTTTCGTGCTATGAATTTAATGTACTTATCTCTACGTTCTTTTATTCTAGTACAGTCAAATGTAACAAGTCGATAGTTCACAAAGGAAAAATAAAGAAGATGAGAAATCAAAGACTTAAAGTTGCAAAAGAATCCACTTAATATGAAGCAAACATGAATTTCTAATCGTGCCGAAAGATCACATCACTTCATATTCACACACAACACTTTATATTACATTCGTATCGTCAAGATATCTCAGCCTTTATCTCACATCCCTATCCAACTCGCAGTTCACTATTCCTCATCCACTCTACATTATAATAGTCCATTTTATTCGAGCATAAAAGATACATTAGTCAAGAATCCAAATCCAGTATATAAATAGAGTGAACCAGCAATAATGCTTCATACAACACAATAATCTTATATAGTAGGTAAATCAAGTCAAGAATAAAAGCACAAGTTGAGTTAGTGATTATCAATACAAACGGGTCTATTAGAGGATATTACGATGCAATTTAGATACGTGATTGTTCATTATTGTTTTTATGGGTTTGTCGGAAGAAAAGCAACAATATTATTCTCCAACTCTATAATAAATTCTTAGTACATGTAGACTGTACTGTTTAGTATTAGTATATGATAGAGTTGCCACTTCGACTTCTTTCTTGTTAGTCAAAATTGTCTCAAAGAAATCAAATGCTATGATTCAAATAACCGTAGCCGTCTGCTGTGTACGTTTGTATGTGAAACTAACTACATACCAAGCAAAACCCTTTGCAAACATTGCTCATAGGAATACAAGTCACAAATACTAAAAAATACAATTGTATTGTCACCTTCGTCACATTTAAACAAAGATTTTGAAATATTTTTATTACTTATGTATTCATCTCTCAAAATTAATTACCTACTAGTAGCTTAGCTATACATAGAAACATTATCTTTACCCAATATTTGGTTAAAATTGTTAAATATATCCATAATATCTGGCTATACACATAATCGTGTTTTTAACAACTATACTTTAGCTGTGTATTTATCAGTTTGTCTCAAAAGGAGACTTATTTTAAAATATTTATTTTACTAATTTTCCTGCATAATATACAATAATAGCATGAAAATAGTTAAAACCTGTTATAAAATATCCAGTCACACAAAATTACAATAACATTATATTGAGTGTAGGTGACTGTTTGCGAAAAGCGTCTGTATTTAAAAGTAGTAAATTTATTAACAAACAAAATGGGGTATATTTTTAAACAATCAACTTAACTGTTATTTTAATTACATTTTTACACTATCTGTCAAAAAACACAGATTGACAAGTAGTGTGACTTGCATTGTTGTCATCCATGTAGTGTTTTGCACAGAGAAGATCTGTGTTGAGTGTGTTGGAAGAATTGAGAAGACATGTATGACTGTTGTTGGCTGGTAAAGAAAGAAGATAAGTTTGAATTGCACGTCATGTAGTGTAGTGAGTGTAGCGGGTCTATGATGCATGCGATGTCATGTCGTTAGTAAAGTGTTGCTACACAATATCGGGCTATCTGATTTGACTAAAGTATCGCACAGGATGATAGAATGATGACACGGCTGACTTGCCTATGACCCCGTAGCCGATGAAAGGAAGGATACACACGATGGTGTTCTATATGCAGAATGCACACTTGCACACACAACCAGAGAGACAGAGAGAGAGAGATGATATGGTAGATACCTCCTCTTGGATTTTCCAGCTGATTGATTAGATTCTTTTGCGCTAACTAGCATTGTGTCATCTCATATCAGATAAGCCACTACTACAATACGAAAGCACCTCCATAAAAATACAACGCAATCCTACACTACATATATACACCATAAACCTACCTACTTACATAGATACATTCTCCTCATCTCATTACTGTGAGCTTTTGCTTTGATGAAACCCAGGAGACAGAATGAGTTGAAACAAACTGAGTTCGAGAGATTCGTATTTTGACTATTAACGCTTATTTTATACACTAAAGTGTACATAAAGATTTCCCATTTCTTTTTTAAGTACCTACCTTATAGTTATAGTTGGGAAGGGATGCGATACAGTGTGTGTGTTTGTAGCTAAGTTACCTATGTATAGATACATAATGTATGTGTTAAATTTTATATAGACTAAATAGTAAATCGGGAGTGCCCTAACTGGCTTGGCATGGGTTGAGTTGAGTTGACTTTGCTTTACTGTTACTAAAGACCGAGTCATCCTCGTCTTTTGCTCCTTTCATTCAACTCAACATCAATCCAAAGACGCTGTTAATAGTTAAACTTATAAACCCTTATGCCCGTTTACATTGTCACTACATTATATAAGTCATGGATGCTTGATTTCATTCTTTCTGTATGTAATGCATCACACAGACTTACTTATCATCAAACTTATGGTGTATTAGTGAGTGTATAATATATTTATGCGACACAATACGTAACTTATGAGCTATAAGTGTAGAAATTTCAAAGCTTTGCATACAAAAGCTGTCTCTGTTGCTCGCATGCATTCCACTACTAGTATTTACATTGCAATCCTGACGGGTAAAACTGGTAAACCCATAGAATACAAAGTAGTGTAAGACACATAAGTAGTGTACAGCACGCGTGGAAAATCTGTCGTCCATGATCTCTCCTCATTTTTATAAAGATTAACTTAAACCAAGGCACGTGAACTCATATTATCTTCTTACAATGACTTTAGAAAAGTTTTAAAGCAAATACTTTTTACAGACACATCTCTTTCTGCCTTACGTCAACATAATCTTTTTTAAACAACAGTTGTCTTTTCGTCATATTATTCAAGTCAATGTGAACTAATACTTTACGAAATAATTGTGCAACTCTTTTTGGTGTCTGATACAAAATGAGCGTTTGAGTAAATGTATCGAAAAAACTAACGCAGTGTTTGAAAAAAATATGATTTCCTGTGAAATACCTAATTTAATAAATTACAGATGAAATTACTAATTGTTTTCTCTGACATCTTAATCTTATAGAACAATTAATTTTTTTCCATTGCCATACATGCAGAAAATATTTAAATAATAATAACAGGCATAATTTATATTTGAGATGAAATACCTACATGTATATAGGTAATTGTATTTTTATCTATGTAATAATTACAAACAATGAGATATTTTATGTTACTAGGTAGGTGTTTTTCTTTTCGCATCATTCTTAACGTTTTGACAGAGCCCATGCATAGAAGCTTATTTAGAATTCCCTGCTTTTGTTAAGTATTTATTATAAATAAGTGATTCTAGAAGTAGCTGTGTGAATAAGAAAGCAATTATATCGTAAAAGGTGCAAAAATGTCATGAATTTGTTTGGATTATTGAATTACTGCAAAGAAAAGTTTGACGCGTCGGATGAAAAACATTAGTACGGATATTAGAGTGTGTAGATTATAAAGGTTGGAATGGAACGCCACAATTGAGGCGTGTAGTCTTAAGGTGAGTGACATGGAATGTTATCTTGATACAGATACTAACTATAGTCATATTTTCTATCCACAGTGTTTAGCTCTAAATACATTAGCTCTAGTCCTAAAATATGTGCATTAACAGAGATTTGCACGTCGACTTTTACCCACATTTTGGTATGTTGTATTAAGTATGCAAAATGAAACATTGAAAACATCCGAGTGAAGGATGTAAAGAGCAGTAATTGGTTTTGCGCAACTGTTGCTGTGTGTGAGTGAAACATACGGAACGAACGTATGATGATTCCTTTTTGATTCCCTTTTGCATGTATGTGTATCTCTCTCTATGTATATACAACACTTAAAACTGTGGACTAATATTGTTAGGAGTTTTGAACGTACGTCGTGTACTTATATGTATGGTGTGTCACAGTGCGAGTACCTGTTGAAGCGAAATAGTGTACAACCTGCAAAAATAAATGTACCATTGAAATTCAATGCATGATACACACATACTGCACATTTGCATTCACTCGCTCCTGTCATGTAAATTTGGTTTAGGAAACTCTTGCAGATACTTACAAATATATATTCTTCCGCACTGCTGCACAGTATACTTTTACTCTACACTTATTGAATGTTACTGTGCACACAAACTACACAACTAAAAGTGTATATGTATATATGAATTGAAGAAAATTGAATCATTCATTCGGATCGGAAAGGTGGTGGCAGCGGTTCGGTAATGTTCAGGTGTTTGCATTTGACTCGTCACACGTATATCGTCATGTAACGCTTTGCACTGGGATTTTACATGGAATATAATTGAAGCAGAAGACATACATACCACACTAGACGAGACAAGTCAAGACAGGACCACACCAAACTAAATCATTCATCCTTATATGATCATCATATGCAACAACTTTGTAAGTACTTTACACGGGAGTACTGTATCTATTTACTTAGGATATGTTTTATGTCTGTTTAGTGTATACAGAAGTCATCCATACTATAGAGCTAATACAATAGTTGCTAAAACTAACAATAAGAAAAGCATGCGATTATAAATACATCCTGCATGCATGCATAATTGATGTTGCCTGCTGAGAGTTCTGACTTTGACAAGACCGACAGTTGACTTGCTCAGCTTCACCTATCTCCATTGACTCTCGGTTCTGATCTGTTTGTTTCCTCAAACTTGCCAAAAAGTCAACTGCACTCGTTGAACTTGAATCACTAGAACATTAGCAGACTCATATATTAAACCCGTATATCATCACAGTCACATCAACAAACCTTGCTGAGAATGACACGGGAAATTCTAACAAGTTTGATATTTCACTACAACTTCTATATGCAGGATGTCATACAATACGATGTGCCAGTCTTCTCCACACAAAATCAAACCACGGAAACGTATGGTGACCATTTAATGTCATCTGCCTATTCTTCTTTGAATGATACAATACAACCATATGAACCTTGTACAAGATTTTCGATACATTTATGTGTGCTATATTTTAGTACTGCTTCATACACACACTAAAAGTATAACGAAATGAGCTTTGTGATGTCAACCAAAGATCACTTGCTTTAACTTCACATTTAGAGACATGATGTATTATTAGTGCAGGTATATGGATTTCAGTGTGAGTGGGCTGTAACACCTATACTGTTTCATTTGTAAGAGGAATTTAGTTAAAAGCGGATGAGGATGACATGTATTTATTGCATGTACATCTAAAATCAAGCTGCTTAAAAGCTTACTCAGATGATACAGCCAATAATGTAATGCAACAACCAATGCGAGTTCAATGTTCAATAAAGTTTTTTTACAATCAACCCAACATATTGTACCCATTTAACATTTAAGCTTCTGTCATTTCATTGCACAGGTATAATTTACAAATACAATAATAAAGTAAGTAGAAATACTGCAATTTATACGCAGGGGAGTGTAGTGTCGTAAATTTCATTCGTTCGTTGTGTTGATGTTATGTTAGAGTACTCACTACTCAGGTAGTTGACAATACATGCTGTTACCATTTCTTCATTTGTGTTTATACACAATGGGAGATGAGACTTGAGTGAGACCATGTAATGTTATTACAAAATGTGGAGCAATAACAATAAGTCAGATTTCAGGTTAAATTGCTGTATTATAGTACATCGGCAATAATGCAGATCCTTCACTCACGAGGGGAAAAAGAAAAAAAGTTGCACGTATGTATCTTTTACAGTCTAGTGAGGTTTCCTTTAAACGTTTTATTAGTATTTGTACCTCGTAGGTGGTTGGTTTTGAGATTTTGCTGGAAATTGTAAATAACAAGACTGCATGACATGAACACACAGAAATTGACGCCATAATATTTGTAACTCTACTTTGGCTACAAGAATTAAGCACGGGAAGCTCTCACAGGTAATCCCAAGTAATACACAGTTGATTGACCATATACATCCAGCTAAATCATGACTCAATAAACGAATCCAAGGCTCAGGTAGCCTTACAGACACACAGAGCAGCAAATTACAGAGAAAAGGATCCCAGCACATTGGAATTGCTATCATATTGCTTGTAAAGATATCAGTAAAGGCAATCTAAACTTTGGAAGCATCGCAGGTTGATTGACATCACATAAAACTCATTTCAATTCTAAAGGTAAACTGATTGAAGAAACTGGGATTGTAATTCCAAAGTTTGTGTACTAACTGCATGTATATACATATACGATATACATGCATACATGAATGTGTGTTACATCGTACTTCAATCTCCTTTCTCTAAAGAGATATGACTTAAAGCTGATGATGTATCATCCATTTTCAAGTGTCAACAAGTCTAAATATTTTCCGTTAGCTGACTACAAGAATGTCCACTTTCACTCGCAACGAACAACGCTATTTATAATCGGCCTGCTCCACTGCTTTGTTCCAAATTATTTTATCTGTAATGTGATGAAATATACTACATACACTTGTATCAAGATATTTGAACCGTAAATCTTGGTCAGGCATAAACATTCCTTTACATACCCATTAGTCCCATATACTTCCTGATTAATAAAAAATGTGCTGTCAATATTGATTACACCTTTTTAAAGCGTCGTTGTATATATCATTAAGAATAATTTTATATCGACAAATTATGTGAGTACAGATAAATGATGGGAAATCCATTTACCTAACCTTCCTAAAATTCTATATAAAACAATTGTTTTTGCTAACACTCAACTGCCTACAATACTCTAATTCTTTCATTTTCAGCTGAGTGCCGACCAGTGGTATAGATTTCAGAACTACATGGAAGGAACTAGGTACATATTTTATTTGCGTTATACTGGAAAATATTTAGTGTGCACATTTTAGTTTTGTACAGGCTATACATTATGATTGTTGTAGGGCATGTAGGGGCAGGTTTTTTATTACGTTCCATTATGTAGTACATTTTGAGCTTCAATGGGGTAGCCAGGGGGCAAGGTGGGAATCCTCCCACCCTGAAATCCGGAAAAAAGAGGTTATTTATATACCAAAAAAGTACCTATTTTATGTATTTTGTTTATTTTTGCCCAAATTTGCTGAAATTGCAAAAATGTGCACTTATATATCTCATGTTTCGAGTTTGCCCCCTCCCGATACCAAATCCTGGCTACGTGTTTTTAGAACTTGCCCATTTTTGCTTAAGTTGATCAAAATTCTCTTTCTCTAGATATTATTCTAAAATTGACTTCCGTCCTATTTCATATATAAACCTAATTACATTATACAACATTTACGATTTTACCTCAGCTAATTATTACTTGCTGTAGAGCAGTCACATTGTGTTATGTCGGTGATTTCATGAAATTATTCAATCTAAACAAGTCATAATAAAAAATTTGTGATGAATTATAAATGTACATACTACATAGAGGTAGTTAGGGAGGTATACAACAGTTATCTGACAATAAAGCATGGAGGTATATAATGTAAGTCCAAGTATTAATAGCCATTATGTCAATATGTATTGGTAAATAGTAAATTAAATAAACATTTGTGTGTATGATACAATTATTACATGAACATATAAAATGTAGCTACTATGTGTAGGTTTATGCAAGTTTGCTTACAAATTACAAGGATACACGACAATAGTTGTAATGTAATGTTTCACTCATCCTTATTTTGTATTCTGACATTCTGAAAAGTGTCAGGAGTTGTAAAACAAGACATGATTTAAAATTGCTGAGCTACATCTCCATCTCCATTCTGTATCTTACCCGAGTTATTCTTAACTTTATGTCCAAACTGAATAGAAAGTTTACAGCAGGGACGTACTGGTGATCGATAAGTATAATGTGGGTATAGCTAAGTAAGTCTGCATGACTATTATTTATAATGCTTAGTTTATTTACCATTAGTGATCTGCGACCCTTGGGTCATATAAAATCCTATGTAATTCATTGAAATCCTTGTGTGCTGTTAAGGCAATTATCAGGTGTCACCTGAACGTAATCTACTTTACCATATAGTAAACTTATACATAAACTTGGCTGGGTAATGGAAGGACAATGTAGACCAAATCTGTGTTTTCAATACAATTTGTATTGCAGCATTACACCACTTAACACGATCATGAGACAGGTATATCCGATTGAATTATAGCTATTGAGGTATACAACATTTCAAGTTTGTCGCATCATCACCGGGATCGCATACAGGGATTCAAGAGTTTGTATTGTTTGACAAGTGTACGTTGAAGTGCACATGCATATATCTACTTCTACACTGTGATTCTATTGTACATACATATAAACTCACAGTTGATATTACTATTATTGTGTTCTGCCATATAGTTCTGGTATTTATTGGCTTGACTCGAACACACAGCTTTGTCTCTTTTAACTCAAGGACTTTCTAACTTCTCCATTTGATACATCGCATCGCACATCCTAGTTTCTCTCACTCTCAAAACCATAATGTCACGTACACCGTACACCCATGTGACTGTACAGCAATGAATCTGTCTTTTAAGAACCATGCTCCTGCCTGGTTTCACAAATATTGTGTGTGTGTATAATATGTGGTGTATAGTATAAAATACCTTTTCTTATAGATTTTCTATGGATCAAGACATATTCCACCCTTACAACATATATGATCCTGCTTTTCCATGTAAATAAGTAGTTTTATCTATTAGCTACTTACCTGAAAATGATCTTTTCATTTTGTGTGTGTACCTAGCTCTTATAACAATTGAAAACGGACATATAATGAAGAAAATTTTATAGACACTGGTGGAGACGAGATATTCCTAGTAAACAAGGCAATAAAATAAAGGTAAAACCCATACACTAAAGGTAGGTATGTTATGTACTTAGCTAAATACCTCCTATGCAATAAGCAGTATATATGTAACACTAGTACTAGCCCTTACACATACATGCATACAATATTTGTATCGGTTTACCTTGGAAAACTAAAATGTTGCGTATTATGTATTTGTAGGTGTTCTACTAATATTGGGCAAGTAAAGATATCACAGTATTTCTAACGGCAGTAGGTCATACATGCAGGTAGACTGTAGTTGTGGGTGAGTCAGTACAGTTATTTATGAGTCCTATTATGGTATGTTAAAAGGGTTTCGGATAGAACTGACTGGACATTCACTAGTATTCACAATAGGATGTCATATTTCTAGTACGTAGACATACCCTACAGTTTTTGTCAAGTCTGCCAATACTGCGTTTACAATCTATATCTTCTAATAACAGCATTTAATACAACTAATGTGTTATACATGAATGTATTTATGTTGTAGCGGTTTCCATTATTTCCTTATGTAACTTCTACGAAATAAAACTCTTCAAGCGAAGGTAAGTTTGATATATCACACGTACGACTCCCAATCACTATCACATTTACTTAGTTTTGAAGAAAAAGTAGAAGAATAGCATTATATAGCTAATACTATTGTTGACTGTTGAACAGACATGAGAATAACACGTATTTTGTATTGAAAGGCAAGTGATGTTAACACACATTGTATCTGTACTTTTAGATTTACAAGTTAGCGTTACAAATATGTGTGTTTATCTGATGTGTTGTGTACTTGCCTTTCTGTTTCTACCTTTATATCCAACTGTTCACCTTGTGTATATACGAAAGGTTTATTAACAACAAGTAAAATGTAATTCGAAGATATTGAAAACGGGAGCAAGTTGGAGACCAGAGATGAGGGAACGGAAGAGTGTCTGTCATTGTACATACGAACAGAGTGAGACAGAACGTCCGTCCCACACAACAAAGTAATAATGGGTTGTCACAAAAGGAATCAACATTGTTTTCTTCTTCTTGCAGACATGTTTCTCAAACTCGAGCAATGCTTTTGTTTGTTTCCATTCAACCCGTGTCCGTGTCATGTCAAATGGAACAGGCTACCTACTACCTACCTGGATACAATTCCAAAAATGCTACTCAATACACAGCCGACTTTATTCGATACATTGTCGTTTTTCTTAGTAAACCCATCGCTCGCAACCTCCCGTATTCTTTAGGTCACTTTGTAATTCACACTCTCAGAAGTCAAAAGGCATCACCGCAAATGTAAACTGATGCGCATTACCTTAGTACCTACAAACTACATATTATAGCCATATTCTTAGCATTACTACTAGTTTTACAAATCTAAACTAATCTGACATAACTGCACATATATGAATCAATACTTTTCAATTAGTACTCTTACTTGAAGAATATATTGTGTTGGTTAGACAAAGTACGTTGGTTTATGTATTTATGCGTCCCCACATTATTTTTAGTCAATTCCATAGTCACAAACACAGCTAAGAAAATTATTAACGATGCGAAGGTACAAAAAAAGTGCAAAATTCTAATAAATATTGCATTTACAGGTTTTATTTGTTAAGAATTCCGTGTACAATAATAATGAGGCTGAAAATAAAATGTATTAACCACTTTAATAGATAGGTTTGACATATTGCAAAAATATTTTGTAAGTGTAGTTTAAGATTAAAGATATGAAAGTGTATGAACATAAAGAAATTGCTTGTAAGAACTGTCATTGACAAGTAACTCTAATATT